>BSBM01000630.1:2097500-2355000 GCA_027924585.1 Larix kaempferi | reverse complement strand
AACTCTCTCTCTCTCTAACCCCCATTCTATTTGTCCCTCTCTCTCTCTAAACACCTAGCCCCGGATCTCTCTATCTCTCTCTAGACAACTAATCGCAGCCCTAACCACCAATATCTCTCTGTATAAACCCCTAACCCCCATTCTCTCTCTCTCTCTTTATCTAAATCTCTAAGCCCCCATATCTTTTTGTATCTATCTATCTATCTAAATGCCCTATCCCCAATAACTCTCTCTCTCTCTAAACCCATAACCCCTAATCTCTATTTGTCTCTCAATATCTCTCTCTCTAAACCCCTAACCACTAATCTCTCTATCTCTCTCTCAACCCCTATCGAGCAATCTCTCTCTCTCTCTCTCTCTCTCTCTCTCTCTCCCCCCCCCCTCTCTCTCTCTGTCTCTCTTAGCCCCTAACCCCCAATATATCGCTTCCTATCTTTCTCTCTCTCTCTCTAATCACCTAACCTCCTAGCTCTCTCTCTCTCACTCCCTTTCTCTAAGCCCCTAAACCCCAATCTCTTTGTCTCTCTTTTTCTCTCTCTCTCACTCTCTAATCCCTAACCCCCAATCTCTCTCTCTAAACCCTTAACCACCATTCTCTCTCATTCTCTCTCTCTCTCTCTAAACACCTAGCCCCCAATCTCTCTATCTCTCTCTAAACAACTAACCGCCAATCTCTCTCTCTACAACCATAACACATAATATCTGTGTCTCTCTCTCTCTAACGACAAATCTCTCTCTTTCTCTCTCTAAACTCAGCCCCTAATCTCTCTACCTCTCGCTAAAACCGTAACCCCCAATCTCGTTGTCTCTAAACCATTAACCCCCGAATTTATATCTTCGCATCTCTCCCTCTCTAAACCCAAAACCCCCATTCTCACTCTTTCTTTAATCCCCTAACACCCAATCTCTCTTTCTATCAAACCACCTAACCCCCAACATTGCTCTCTCTCTAAACCCCTAAGCCCTAATCTCTCTCTCTCTCTCTATAATCCTTTAAATCCTAATATCTATCTTCCTATCTATCTCTCTAAACCACTAACCTCCAATCTCTCTCTCTCTAAATGACTCTCTCTCTCTCTCTATCAAAACCTTAACCCCAAATATCTCTCTCTAAACCCATAACCCCAATCTCTCTCTTTCTTTGGCATGCTTATATCTAAACCCCTAACCCCCAATTTTTGTCTCTCTCTCTAAACCACTAATCCCCAATTTCTCTCTCTCTCTCTCTAAACCCCTAACCTCCAATCTCTCTCTCTAAACTCTGAAACCCAAATCTCTCTCTCTCTCTCTCTAAATGCCTAAGTGTTAACACCCAAAAAGTGCTCACTAGCTCATTCCCTTATCTACATGACCCATTTGTCCACTTTTCGACCATTTGAGCCTCTAAAGCCATCAAAAGGTCACCAAAAAGACCATAATACCCATTTTCCCCCTCAAAATATATATTTTTCCTCAAAAAACACAAAAAAAACCCTAAAAAATGGTCCATAATTCTCGAAAATATTAAAAGGGAATAAAAATATTCAAAATATTCAAAAAATGAAAAAATGGAGAAAAGAGACCTAAACCATGTTGGTTAATACCATTTAAGAAAACCAATGGTATTAACCAACATGGTTTAGGTCTCTTTTCCCCCTCTTTTCATTTTTTGAATGTTTTGAATATTTTTATTCCCTTTTAATATTTTTTGGGAATTCTAGACCCTTTTTTAGGGTTTTTTGTGTTTTTTGAGGAAAAATATATATTTTGAGGGGGGAAAAGCGGTATTATGGTCTTTTTGGTGACCTTTTGATGGCTTTAGAGGCTCAAATAGTGGAAAAGTGGACAAATGGGTCATGTGGATAAGGGAATGAGCTAGTGAGCACTTTTTGGGTGTTAACACTAAGAACCCCAATCTATCTCTGTCTCTAAACCACCAACATCCAATATCTCTCTCTCTCTAAACCACCAATATCGAATATCTCTCTCTCTAAAACCCTAACCCCCAATCTCTCACTCTATAAACATCTAACTGAAAATCTCTCTCTCTCTCTCTCTCTAAACCCCTAAACCCCAATCTCTTTCTCTCTTACTCTAAACACTAAACCCCCAGCCTATCACTCTAAAACCCTAACCCCTAATCTCTCTCTCTCTCTCTCTCTACTCTCTCTCTAAACCCCTAACCTCCAATCTAAATCTCCATCTCTAAACCCCTAACCACAAATCTCTCTCCCTCTCTCTCTCTAAACCACTAATCCCGAATCTCTCTCTATCTAAAACCCTAACTCCAATCTCTCTCTCTCTCTCTCTAGACACGTCAACCCAATTCCCCCCCTCTCTCTCTCTTACTCTTTATATCTCTCTCTATATCTATATAAATTGTTGACCCCCGACCCTCGATCTATCTATATCCCTCTCTTTCTAAACCCTAACCACGAATCTCCCTCTCTCTAAACTCCTAACACCAAATCTCTTTATCTTTCTCTCTCTAAAGCATTAACTCTCAATCTCTCTCCAAACCCTTAATCCCCAACTATCTCTCTCTCTCACTAAAACCCTAACACTTAATATTTCTCTCTCTCTCTCTCTCTCTCTCTGTGTAAACCCCTAACTACCAAACTCTCTCTTTCTCTCTCTCTCTCTAAACCGATAACCCCCAATCTCTATGTATTTCTCTAAAGTACTAACCCCCAATCTCTCTCTCTCTCTAAAACCCTAACACCCAATATTTCTCTTTCTCTCTTTCTATACCCATAACCAATAATCTCTATATTTCTATCTCTCTCTCTTCAAACACCTAACCCTCAATCTCTCTATCTATCTCTACACCCATAACCCCCAATCTCTATGTATCTAAACCCATAACCCCTAATCTCTCTATCTCTATCTAAACAACTAAACATCTTTCTCTCTCTCTGTCTCTAAGCCCCTAATCCCCAATCTCTCTATATGCCTCTCTAAACCACTAACACCCAATCTCTCTTTCTCTATCTTTAAACCCCTAACCCCCAATATCTCTATTTCTCTCTAAACCCCTATCCCCCATTCTCTCTCTCTCTTTCTCTCTCTCTCTAAACACCTAACCTCCTATCTCTCTCCCTCTAAACCCATAACCCTCTCTCTCTCTCTCTAAACCCCTAACCACCAATCTCTCTCTCTCCCTGAATCCCTAACCACCATTATCTCTCTTTCTCTCTCTCGAGAGACACCTAACCCCCAATATCCCTATCTCTCTCTATACAACTAACCGCACCCCTAATCACCAATCTCTCTCTCTTTGTAAACTCCTAACCCACATCCTCTCTCTCTCTCTTAATCTAAATGTATAACCCCCAATCTCTCTCGCTCTTAATATTAATGTATAACCCACAATCTCTCTCTCTCTATTTATCTCTCTCACTATCTATCTATCTATCAAAATTCCCTATCCCCAATAACTCTCTCTCTCTCTAAACCCATAACCCCTAATCTCTCTATGTCTCTCACTATCTCTCTCTCTAAACCCCTAGCCGTTAATCTCTCTATCTCTCTCTCAACCCCTAGAGAGCAATCTCTCTCTCCCTCTCTCTCTCTCTCTCTCTCTCTATCTCTCTAAGCCCCTAAACCCCAATATCTCTCTTCCTATATTTCTCTCTTTCTCTCTCTAAGCACCTAACCTCATAACTCTCTCTCTCTCTCTCTCTCTCTATAAGCACTTTACCTCCTAACTCTCTCTCTCTCTCTACCCCCCTAACCCCTATTCTCTTTCTCTCTCTCTCTCTCACTCTCTAAACCCTTAACCCTCAATATCTCTCTCTCTTTATAAACCCTTAAGCACCATTCTCTTCCACTCTCTCTCTCTCTCTCTCTAAACACCTTACCCCCAATCTCTTTATCTCTCTCTAAACAACTAACCCCACCACAAACCCTCAATATCTCTCTCTAAAACCATACCACAATCTTTCTCTCTCTCTCTCTAAACTATGAGGCCCCAATCTCTATATATCTCACTAAACCCCTAACCCCCAATATATGTGTATCTCAACCAGTAACCCCCAATCTCTATATTCCTATCTCTCCCTCTGTAAACCCCGAACTCCCATTCTCACTCTTTCTTTAATACCCTAATACCCAATCTTTGTCTCTGTTTGTCTAACCACATAACCCCCAATATTGCTATCTCTGTAAACCCCTAACCCCTAATCTATCTCTCTCTCTCTAAACCCTTATATCCCATTATCTATGTAGGTAATGTTTTCACCCTAGATTGTGCAAATGAGCACATACTAAGGAGAAGGGAATCCTTAGTAGCAGTTCAATAAAACAGAAAAATATGACAGTAAAGCAAAGTAAATTTTAACTAGCATGAGCATTAACATAAATAAAAAGACATAAATATGGTAAGAATTTCCTTTTGTATTAACCTTACCTCAAATGTTGAGGTTGGTGAAGCTCTTGCAGTAGTCCAGGAGGGCTGCTTCCAAGCTCCAATAGGTTCCTTCTCCTTCTCCAAAGTGTTTTGGATATGGGCCAAAGGAGCACTCAAATGTGAAATTAGCTCAAAAGGGGTGAGCTAGGGTTTTAGGAGTGATTTTGGCAAAGTGAGGATAGGGATGATTGTGGATATGAAATGGGGAGCCTCCATCGCCTATTTATAGGTTTTTAGTGGTGGAGTGTTGACCCATGGTTTTTGGTACCATATGGTTTAGGTCAATTGTATAGGGTTTTTGCTTCCTTTTTTCCCTCTTTTTCCTCTTTTTTTGTATTTTTTATTCCCTTTTATTTGATTTTTGGGAATTTAGGGCCCTTTTAGAGGGTTTTTGCTATTTTTGGAGGAAATTTAAATTATTTTGGGGGAAAAAAGGGGTTTTTTTGGCCTTTTGGTGGCTTTTTAATGTTTTTTTAAGGTTTTGGAGGCAAATATGGTAGGAAATATGGACAAATGAGTCATGTAATGAGGGAAATGAGATGGTGAGCACTTTTTGGGTGTTAACAGATTGCCCCCTAATGTGTGAGGGAAGGAGATCATCGTATGGTCGATAGACATCATAGGTCTTTTATGGATTTCTTGGGATATGGAGAGGAGAAGAAACGAACTAGAGCCTGGAACAACGGTCCCGAACAAACTGCAAAAAATGAAAATACATGACCTCAATAATGAATGAGGAATAATCTCAACATATGGACGAGGCGGGCATACCCATGCTCGTATCAAGATCTATAACAATACTAATGGGGTCCAAAAATGGGGACCTGAAAGATACATGGCCTCAAATAATGAATGAGGAAAAATCACAATATATGGATGAGGCGGGCATACCCATGCTCGTATCAAGATATATATAAACAATAGAAATGAGGCCAAAAAATGGGGACCTGAAAGATACATGGAGAACCAGTGTGTACATCATAAGGGTCCAGAGGGGACACAAATTTGGGATATACTGCCATGCTGACCATGTCTGAGCTGAAGAACTGATACACTGGAATAACAATAATGTTGCTGAGTGTGGTACCAGAGGAACTGATGAGCTGCTGGATCATAATAACGGGGAGTCATACTCTCAATGATACAATGGACTGGAGCTGAACTAGGTACTCAAGGAAGCATATAAGTGGATGGCTTCCGAATACAATCGCCAATGCAACCCAGACATCCATGGGAACATATAACTGGGTGTTCCGAAGTGACTCACCAATGTGCTAGAGTCGGGAGAAATCTGGGGTCTTCAACCAATAAATGAAGGGATATATACCCTGCGCGATTCTCAACGATGCGATCAAGGTGTTGACGTCAAGCATGTGAGAAACAACCATTCCGAGAGGCACTGATGACTCCTCTAAAAATCGTCCATAGGCACTCACCACAGAGGGTGATGAATCCAAGGTGCAAGGACCTCTGGGTCTATCCTCTGGAATAGAGGGGTTGGCGTCGACAGAGGGAGACCTCCAACTAGCGAGGAAATGATGTTTCCTTGATAGGAGCATGAGGTGGAGAACCAAAGTGTGAAATTATTGATGGTAGGACTAACATACTGTGGGGCTGGGGAATAACTGGGCAAACAGAATGGGTGGACTCAAACTTCCTTTGTTCAGAGTATGATGGTGGGGGTGATCGGGAAGCATATGGAACTAACTGGTGGGAAGGGGATCATACCTTTAATGGATTAGGGATACTCGAGTTGGTGTAAGATGGCAGGAGACTGCAGAATACTCTGAACAAAGGTGACCTTATTGGGGGTGCTGCCGAGAGGATTGATCATAGTGCCGAGGGGCACTAGTGGAGGCTTCTTCATGGTTTAAGGAGCAGGAAGAAGTGTGCTCAAAATGGTATTGTTGTGTGGATTTATACGAGCCCAAGACAGTTCATGCTCGTGATTGCTTTCAATTTTAGAGAGTCTGAAAGAAATAAGAAGACTCCACAGGGGTTCTTTTTCGTGTGTTAGTCTCCAAGGCCCGAAAAAGCATAAAAGGATGCAATGAAGAACTCTTCTAGTCGGTGTGACTAGAGTATTCCTTTTTCATAATTAGTCTACCAGGTCCAAAAAAGGGTTAAAATTATACCAGATCGACGCCCTTTCAGGTACTTTAACGAGCATGAAAGGAAGCAAGATTGTTCGGCGATCTTTTCATTCTTTTAAGAGTAAGAAAAGAGCTTAATAGAAACTCCCTAAGTGCCTTTTTCGTAAAGGATTTGTCCAGCCCGAAAAAGGGATAAAAGTATACCGAACAAAAGGAATGGCCAAGCAAGGAGAGAGTGTTCAATCAAGGGACATCGATGAGAACCAAGAACGAGGGTGGGGGGGAACACTGGTGGGCCTCCTTGCGGGATGATGAATGGTGGTAAAATAACAAAATAATTGCAGTATGAAGGAAGTGAATGGCTCATGAAAAAATGTGTAACAATTCGATAGCGACCGATGTGGCATGCAAACCGAGGTAGCAAGGTGTCGGGACACAACATCGAAATTGTTCCTGGTGAGAGCGAGAAATGATCTCAAGCATCATCACGGGCTCAGAAAATTGAATCCGACGATAAAAAAAAGTGTCAAAAATGGAGAACGGCCGAGGTGGCACACAAACTGAGATGACTAGGGGCTGGAAAAAAATGCCCAAAACATCTGGGGGTGAGCGCGAGAAATGATCCCAAGCATCATCATAGGCTCGAAAAACTGAATCCGATGGTATAAGGAATGCTAAAAACTGGCAATGGACGATGTGGCACGCAAATCGAGATGGTGACGTGCATGTAAAAAATTAGAAAACAAAAAGAAATCAAACTGTACAATACGGACCAGTGGGTCCGCCAGATTGTTAAGGATAAAAGTGGTTAAGATACAACCCATTATGGGAGTTGTGCAAGGGGTGGCCTTCTGATTCAGTTAGAATATATGCCCCATGTCCAAGGTAGGATGCACTATGTATGTGAGTACGAAGTAGACATAAGAAACCATGAACTGTGGTGGGATAATTAGGAATGAAGCGGCGGAGGAAATTAGATTTCCCTTGTAAGCTCTGTAGTTGCCGGAGCGTGCGTGGTGCAGGAAGGTCTAAGATGGCTCGAACTTTGAGGGGCTCAACAGCGATTCCTTTATGGGAAACAATGAAACCTAACAACCAGCCTGTCGGAACACAAAAGACGCACTTGAGTGGGTTCAAGCGGATCTGATACTTGCGACAATGCAAAAAAACTTGCCAGAGGTCATTGAGGTGGTCGGATCGTTTCTTGGAACGAGCTGTAAGATCGTCAAGATAGACTAATAAGAGATGGACCAAATCGTGAAAACAATAGGTCATGGCTCGCTGGAAGGTGGCGCTAGCATTTTTAAGGCTGAAAGGCATGACACGATAGGAAAAGGTGCCCCATGGGGTGGTAAAGGCAGTCTTGTATTGATCTTCCTTGCGGATCTGAATCTGGTTGTATCCAGAGAAACCGTCCATGAAGGAGAGGACTTCATGCCCCGCACACGCATCGATGAGCTGGTTAATAAATGGCATGGGGAAGTTGTCTTTGGGACATGCTCGATTTAAATTGCGGAAGTCAGTACAAAGTCGGATGGTGCCTTGTTTCTTGTTAAAAGGGATGGGGTTAGAAACCCAAGTGGTGTATGCAATAGGATAAATGAATCCTGTTGTGCGAAGTTTCTCAATCTCTGCTTTAACGGCGGGGAGCTTTGATGGATGAATGGGGTGCTGTTTTTGGCGAATGGGGGGTACATTTGGCCATGTGTCGATGTGGTGCTCTATGATAGCGGGGTCAAGACCAAGAATTTCTGTATAGGACCAGGAAAAGACATCACAGAACGCTTGGAAAAGTTTCTTATGCTCTCCGATCTCGTGCTCAGTGCAGGAAGCTCCTAACAAAATGAGTTTAGGAGCACTAGATGGGGCAGAGATATCAATGTGGATTGTGGGTGAGATATTGGCCATTTTACCTTCCTCAAAGGCATCAGGGGAGGGAATGGGATCTTTAAACAAGTCGACTTTGGTGGGGAGGAAATCCTTGGACTCAACTGAAAATTGGGTGGCTATGGTGGGGGAGAACTCTTCTGGGAGGAAATAGGAACGATGATGCATATCTTCCAAGGGGTAATCAGGTCTAGTAAGAGCCTCGAGAATCTCCTCAACATTGTGGAAACTTTGGGTTGTCAAATCAGTTTATGAGGGAGTGCTAGTAGAAGAGATCTTATAAATGGTATTAATCTCTCTGGTTGGCGGGGATGCTGGAGGGTGGATCTCTTCAATGGTGGGGGGAGCCGTCTCGAGGTCCAAGTTATTCATCTCATTGAGGGTGGCTCTGTAATCTAGGAGATTAGGTCAGTGATGTGAGTAATGGTTGTAAATACCGCATATTGCACAAGGGTGATTGGTACGCAGTGATTTATCACGAGGCTTAGGGGTAGGTTCGAGTTGGACAATCGGGATGTTGGGGTCATCGTCAAGCATTTGCATGTGCTCTTGTAATGCGGGTAATTGTGGACATTGATGGGTAGCATGGCCCAAATCATCACACAATGAGCATTTGGGGGGGTTTTTTAACCATTTTGGGAACGGGTAAAGCAGTGTATGGTTGTGGGCCTCTGCCCCCAGTGTGCTTGATAAGAGGGGATGAATTGGTGGATGAGGAAGGAGTAGTGACACCGGGAGGTGGTTGACTAGTAGTTGTGGTGGGTTGCACTCGTTGTAGGATGAAATTTGGTGTTGGAGGGGAAATGGGAGGTGTGATGTACCATACAGGTAATCCTAAAGTTAAACCGGGGAGGCTGAGAGTAGCCATAACCGGGGCGCTTACTAATCCCGAAGGAGGGAATAGGAAGGGGATTATGTGAATGGGTGTAACACCAACATGAATAGGTACTAATGGTGGTTGGGGTAGCAAGGGCGGTTGATGGTTGGGTGTTGGTGTATTGTGGGAAAGGGTACATCAGTCAGATATTTCGGTCGCTAGTGACGGGGGTGGAATGGATTGGAATGTTGAGGTCATCGTTGTATCTCAGTAAACTACGGGTTCCACTGAGGAAACCAATGAGGTAGATGCACCAAAAACAGGTTGTTCAACCATGGGGAGAACATTTTCAGGTGCAGGGGGGGCATTGGGATCATAATAGGTGAGTTGATCAACCTTGACCACGTGTCCATCATGGGGAAAAATCATGGTACGAAAAACGGATGAGGCAATCGCCTGCATAGTGTACATGTAACTGTGGCCAAGTAAGAGGTTATAATCAAGTTGGGCGTTGACGACCTCTATGTTAATAAGCACTGTTTTACCAGCCAACTGGATGGGGACATTAGCTAAGAGACCTTGAGGTTGAGCTGAACGAACGTCGTAGGCTCGCAACGCAGTGATGGAGTACTGTAGAGTAGGGGATCCCAACTTCTACCAAACGAATGTGGACATAACACATGTAGAGGCACCCTCATCGATGATGCACCAATGGATGACAAGATTCAGAACGGATACAGAAACTTGGAACACTAATGTGGAAGGTAGGCGTGGTTCGGATTGGTCAAAATCGAAGGCCATTATTCGTGAATCAGTTGGGTCAATAGCAACAATGGCTGAAATCAAAGTCATACGCTGTGTAGGATAGTTTTTTAAGACCTCTAACGCAGACATGGTTGCGGGGGATTGAGCTAAATCATCTACAATGTTGTAATTAGACGTAGTGTGAGAATTGGGGTTATTGTTGATGCGGTGAAGTGGGAAGCGAGGGGATTTGGAGGCACCATCTAGTGGAGCCGGAGGTATTCGTAACGATTGATCGGTGGGAAGAGCGTTGGTGTTTTTGTCGGCGGGAGGGGCTTCAGGGGTGGAGCCATATTGGTTTCGATGGGTTTGAAGATTGACATCGGTGGATGACATTATTAACAAGTGATGGGTACCTGAGTCTATCGGTTGATCAAGAGTGGCATAAGTGATTTGATATTGTGGTGGCGCATTTCCTTGAGGGGGAGCCAACAGTTGAGTTTACTACGCCTTGGGTCGGTAAAGGGTTTTGTAACACCAAGGGTTGAGTCTGAGGTGGTGGGGGTTTGGGCGGTGACTGAGGGTCCATGTGCCCTTGGAGGTGGGCATCATCAGTCCAGAGTTGGCGAGCCCACTCCAAATGTGGGCAAGCATGTGTGTAATGGCCATAGACCCCGCAAATAGAAAAATGATGGTTTGTTCACAAATTAGGATTTTTGGCTTGCTTGGGCGGCCTGTCAAGGTTTTGGTTGGCAGGTGCCGCGTTATTATTGTTTGGGGGATTAGGGGGCTAGCCGCCTTGGTCTGGAGGGAGGTTGTTCCCTCGGTTACGTCCTTTGACACGGTTTTGCTGGCCTTGTTGGCGTTGATTATTTTGGTTCTACTACGGATTCTATTGGGCATACACTTGCCCTTGGGCAACCAATGGGTTCTAGCGTTGTGCAGGTGCGTGAGCAAGCTGCGGTGGATAATAAGTGGGTGGAGGCGATGTAGGTGCTAAACCTTGTGGGGATTGTTGATATGTCTGTGCGACGGGTTGTTGGTTTGCCACAAGTGCTGCCTGTGGTGGATAATAAGCAGGGGGGCTTGAGAGGATACAGAAGCTGGCGTGGCCTGCGGGTGGTAATATGGCTGAGGTGCGGTCGGGGGGGCCTAAGTGGGGGATGCATGGCCAAAGCACTGAGGTGGACATGAGGGTCCGTGGGAATAGTGGTTATGGGCCATGGGAGCATATGAATTGGTTGGTCCAGAGTGGGATGTAGCCTGTGAAAGGTCAGGGCCATGGCTAGTGCGTGCTATGGAAAATGGCTGGTTATGCGATGTGATACGGCCAATGATGCCATCGACGGCATGGGATGCCCCCGGTGTGTCATTGCGGGAGGAATCGCCGTGGGGGGCTTCGGGTATAATGGTATTTAGATAACCAGAATGGGTGTAAATAAGGTCAAATTGCTGGGCTTTGAGGATGGCCTCTTCCTCGGGCTGGGGTCGCTTGGATGCCACATCCTTGGCAATGATAGGAAGGAGAGATTTTAGAAACCAATCTAAGAAGATACGGTCAACTAACTTGATTTTGCAGAGGCTGCGGCGTCGCCGCCACTCATGAAGGTGGTCAGTGATGTGGGTGGCTGTATTCTGTCTACAAGACAGTAGGATCTCAACTCCCGCGTCATAGCGGATAGGTAACTGAAAGAACTATAGGAAGGTTGAGGAAATGGAAGTAAAGGTGGCATGGGTCCCATGGGGCTACTCGATGTACCACTTGGGTGCAAAGCCAGTGAGGGTGCGTTGTAATAGACAGAGTCGTCCACTATGGAGTTGGAGGAACACCATAGGTGGAAGGACATAATGTGGTTCTAGGGGTATTCACCTGCCTTGCCCTCAAACTTAGGGATGTCTGAGGGGATCTTGGTGGGCATGTGAGGCCATGCAAGGTTGTGTCTGATGGGATCATTGGTCAGTCTGGCCAGGTCAGGAGGGTTGAGACTAGCCATGAATGGAAAACTAGTAGAAGGATGTTACATGTTGGTGGGGGTGGTTATGGTGGGACCGCTGCCCCTAAGTGTGAGGGTTGGATTCAAGTTGGGGGTGTTGCCCCCAGGCGGAGGAACGAATGTGGTATGAGAGCCACCGAAATTGGCACAGTGACCGGAATGGTGGGTGTGGGCCCCATCAAGGGAATACCCAAAGCAGGTGTGGTAGCTGGGGTGGTGGTGGATGCTCTACCAAAGGTCCCTATAAGGAAAGGGTTGGATGTCGTGCCAACCATGGGGATGGTTGGTGTAGTGTAAGTGGGGTTTTCGGACTCTGCCTCAGAATCAGATGTGAAATAAAGGGCGTCAGGGTCGGGGGACGGAGCTCTATGTCATCGACGAGTGGAGTCAAGTGATGAAGCCCTAGGTCTGTGATGAGTGGTATCAAGTGATGAAGCTCTACGTTTATGACTGGTGATGTCAAGTGAATCGTGCTGCAGGGGCTCACCCTGGAGGTGTCGAGAATGTCTCGGGGACTCAATGCTGACAGATGGTGTCAAGTATCTGGGGGTTGTGTCGAGTGAAAAATAGCTCAAAAACCATAATGCAACCAAGTGTGCAGAAGGAGAGCACAAAAAATATGGCACTCAGGCCAACAACCGACTCAAAACACCTACTGTAACAGCTGTGCTACAATAAGCACAGCATCAACAACAATGGTCAGAATACCAACAAGCAGCAGGTTTCCTAAAAATAAAAATAGTGGACTCGCTAGACCAAAGGGAGGTAAGGGAGCATGCAAACACCTAGCTAAATAGTATTCTGACTCAACTAGACATATCCTCTGCAAGGTGATGAAATCAAAGTCAGACAATATGGATAGTGGAGCCAAGTGGCTAAATATATCCCCCTACTGGGAGGGACACTAGGTAAGACAATCCTAGAAGAAAGGAAACTAAGATACCCCGTTCATGACACATCCAAAAAAGGTGAATCTACAGCTCCATTCCTAAAACTGTGTGGGCCTAAAGAGAACACCACACGTAGACCAACGAGTAGGTAGCCTTCGGTTACTGAATGGATTGTAATATTTCACTCAAGCCTCTAGAACCAATCTGGCTACTTCAACCCTCCTAAGGGAGAGGCCCTCTAATAAACTGATTGTGACCGTGCCAGAAAATACTAGGAGATTTTGGTTCCCTAATGGACAACAACTATGTCTCAAGTGTAAGTGACTGAGGGGTGTTATTTGGATGCCTATCCCCTCTTTCCTACCTAACTACAATATTCTTATGTGTTCCCTAAGTGGGGTTAGATTGTTGATTGTGTTAAGTAGTGTTTTAACGCTCACTTGAATTAAGTGACAGAGTGTGTGTGTGAGGTAATGAACCCAATCAAAAGTGCCACGGGGTGGGCAACTTCCTAACTAATAATAACAATGCAGAAATTAAACTTGTAATGCAAAATTTTCTTTTTTCAATTGAAATGCTTGAAACTTAAAAAAATCTGTAAGTGTAACAAAAAGAAAACTGCAGAAGAAGGTTGTAGGTAAGTATGACTGTAGATAGAACAAGTGGCTGTGCAAGTGCAGAAAATATTGCAGCAAAGTGTTGGGTTCAAACAGGGTAAAAAAATGCAGAAAACAGATTGTGGGTCTGTGGAGAAACTACGCGGTCGGATTACGAGAAATAGGCTGAAAGCCGAGGGGCGATCGCAGGAAATAGGGTGAAAGCTGTGGGGAGATCACAGGAAACAGGCTAAAAGATGCGGGGAGATCACAGGAAACAGGCTGAAATCTGTGGGTGGATCGCAGGACATAGGCTAAAAGATGCGGGGAGAGCACAGGAAACCGGGGGAAAGCAGCGGGCTGATCGCAGGAAATAGGTGAAAAGCCGCTGTCGGATCACAGGAAATAAGCTAAAAGCCGTGGTCGGATTGCAGGAAACAGGCGGAAAGCCGCAGGGAGATCATGGGAAAGAGGCTGAAAGCCATGGTCGGATCGTAGGAAATAGGATGAAAGAAATGGTTGGATCGCAGCTATGGGGAAAAAATACACGATTTCCGGTAGCAAACCCACTGCCGAAAGGGACAGCCGAAAGGGTAAAACAGAAAAATATTGCAGAAAACTAAAAACTTCTAAAAATTATAATCAGAAATTCAAAGGAACACTAGTGGAGTCACCAAAACTGTAGCTAGGGTTTTCACCCTAGCTTGTGCAAATGAGCACCTACTAAGGAGAAGGGACTCCTTAGTAGCAATTCAATAAAACAGAAAAATATGACAGTAAAGCAAAGTAAATTTTAACTAGCATGAGCATTAACGTAAATAAAAAGACATGAATATAGTAAGAATTTCCTTTTGTATTAACTTTACCTCAAATGTTGAGGTTGGTGAAGCTCTTGCAATAGTCCAGGAGGGCTGCTTCCAAGCTCCAATAGGTTCCTTCTCCTTCTCCAAAGTGTTTTGGATATGGGCCAGAGGGGCACTCAAATGTGAAATTAGCTCAAAAGGGGTGAGCTAGGGTTCCAGGAGTGATTTTGGCAGAGTGAGGATAGGGATGATTGTGGATATGAAATGGGAAACCTCCATCACCTATTTATAGGTTTTTAGTGGTGATGTGTTGACCCATGTTTTTTGGTACCATATGGTTTAGGTCAATTGTATAGGGTTTTTGCTTCCTTTTTTCCCTCTTTTTCCTCTTTTTTGTATTTTTTATTCCCTTTTATTTGATTTTTGGGAATTTAGGGCCCTTTTAGAGGATTTTTGCTATTTTGGGAGGAAATTTAAATTATTTTTGGAGGAAAAAGGGGTTTTTTGGCCCTTTGGTGGCTTTTTAATGGTTTTTTAAGGTTTTGGAGGCAAATATGGTAGGAAATATGGACAAATGAGTCATGTAATGAGGGAAATGAGATGGTGAGCACTTTTTGGGTGTTAACAGATTGCCCCCTGATGTGTGAGGGAAGGAGCTCATCGTATGGCCGATAGACATCATAAGTCTTTTATGGATTTCCTAGGATATGGAGAGGAGAAGAAATGAACTAGAGCCCAAAAAGTCACTACTGTTATCATACTAATGATTTCTGGGGGTGGTGGGAGAGGCAAGTGCCCGCTTTCGAGTAGTTTTCATATGTTGGATTGGATTTCCGTCATGATCCAGAACTGGTGCTTCCTCCAGGTGGAGCTTGGGGAGATATTGGTATGTTTAATTTTTGATAATTATTTAATTTTTTCAAACTTTTCAAGTATTTTATTTTTATGAATGAATTTTGAAGTGCTAAACAAGTGTCATATGAAGATATTGGGCCTGTCCGTCTTGAGGGACATCCTACCATCTTTGTGAGGCCAGCTGATATTACTGCAGCAGATGCTATGTTGGGGACCATAGAGAGAAAAGTGAGTCGGTTGACTCATGAAGTTCCTGCATGCTGTATGGATCAGATACCTATTGATATGCAGGAAGATGTAGTTGGGGTGCCCCCAGCATGGCTTAGGGTGCTGCGGAAGATAGCTAGGCTACTCATATTCTATCACAATGCAGTAGATGATGATGAGATCCCTCCTTCTCCATACGAGAGGGATACATTCTATGTATATATTTTTGAGGCTACTATGCCCAGTTTTCTACTTTTATGACATGACTTGATAGACTTGTGATCCAAAACTCATATATTTTTTGATACAATATCGGCTATATACAGTATCGATTATTTACATATGTATGTGTTTGAATTTTATGTGTGCAATGTTGTTTATGAAAGTGTATGATACAAATGCCAGTCTAACACATAGTTTGCTAATGAATCAGCTAATGTGTTTAAATTTCTTGGAATGTGTTCATGTATAATAGAATCAAACTATCTTTCCAATAGTCTAACTCGTAGAAACTGACGTAGCAATCCAGGATCTCTAATCTGGTAGACACCTGTTAACTGAAATACAATTAGTTGTGAGTCAAGTCTTACCTCCAAATGTGAAATGCCATGACTGAGAGCATCTCAGAGAAGTTCTATAACTGCACTGTATTCATCCATATTATTCGTGGTAGGACCCAAACAAACCCCCCCCGAATAGACAAGTTGGCCAGCGGGTGAGTAAATGACCCAAGCTACTGTAGCCAACTGACAGGTGTGGTGACTGGCACCATCAGCAAATCCTAAGAAATGTTCAGTTTCCATCTGGTACACAAAACGAAAAACACACATAAGATTAACTAACAAGCATAACAAAAACTAGCTTTACAAAAATATAGAGCTATGTTACAAGAAAAAGTATGTCATCCTAAGCGTAATACTTTTTCAGGTAGGGTCAATGCTTAGATCCTCCTCATGAGGTCAGGCATAGATGTCATGGAAATCATGGAAAATATTGGTATATGGAATGATCTCATCAAGATAACATCCTGTTTCAATAAAAATGTTTTCGGTGACCCCAGTGGAAATGTTGACCAGAAAGGTATTCAATCTATTCTCTTCAACAAAACCATCTTGTGAAGTAGAAGTGAAATTATTATTTCCACTGGGTGTTGGATAAAACTCGCCTCTCTCTATCAAGTTAAGAAAGGGAATCAAGAAGGACCTAGGATCTATATGTTCACAAGGATGGTCCAGGCCGGTCATGGCTTCTAAAATTTCCTCCTGAGAAGGTAAAGTAGTATCCAAACTGTCAAGAGAGTGGGTCGGGTCGGGTGACTAAGTAGCAGCACAATCCATATTTGACTCAATAGACACCAATGGAGTCGATATATGTTCTGTTGCAGTTTGATATGAGTCTAAGTGGGTTACTTCTACAACAGGAGTGGGCACGGAGGGGTTTGAATTAGTTGGGAGAAACCCAGGATCAGTTGTTAAACTAACCCTGGAAGTTTCAGACGATGAACATCCCTTAGAACCAACAAATAAGGTAGGATCCGGTAGGTCAAAAGTGCCAATTAATGACCCGTAAAGTCTTGCTCCTAAACTCTCACTAACCGGGGCGCTTTGATCAACTAAGGGAATTGTGGTTTCTGAAGAAGTCTGGTTGTTTCTCTGAGTGAAAGAAAGCAGATCAACTATAACGACCTTACCTTCAAATGGGAACATAACAACTCAAAAAACTGCCGATGCAATAAATCGCATGGCATATGTCCAGCTCCTGCCTAATAACATATTGTAATCAAGCGGAGCATCCAGAACTTCTACTTCTACAGCAAGTGTCTTACCGGCCAATGTGACATCAAATGATGGCAAAAACCCCATGTGGGCAGAAAGTCCTGCCATCAAATGCAGTAAGTAGTGTGTTAGAAGGGGCTAACTCGGGGGAACCCAAAGCTTTTCCAACAGGAAATTGACATTACGTAGGTCGATGCGCCCTCATCTACTGCAGCTCGTATGATGGTCATTGGGCCATGGACGACTTCAATCTGAAGAGCAACGTGGTAGGGAAACCAGTATTTGATATCAGCCATATCAAATCGTGCAGACATGTTAGAGGATTCCATACTTCCAATAGCTTCCAGAAGTGCATTCCGTTGTAAAGGACAACTTTGCAAGACTTCTAAGGTAGACATGGCATAAGGGGTCTAGGCTAAATCTTCAACCACATTGTAGTTGGAGGCGGCCCGAGTGTTGGGATTGTATGATGCCCGTTTCAAGACACCTTTCGGGATCTTGGGCATTGGGTCCACAGGTATGTGGAGTGGAGTGGAGGATTCTGTAATCTCTTTATTCTTTTTATGTGCGTCCGAGGTATAATTCCTGGCTCTCGTTTGTAAGAGTGCATCCGAATTAACCATGTTAATAACATTTTGATCAACCGTAGCATGTGTAGTGCCCCCAGTGTTGGAGGTGCCAGAAGCTGAACTCTGCCCCTTAAGGAATGGATCTTTCAGTACGGCAGGATTCTTTTCTCGTAATAGCTTCTGGGATTCTTCAAGCAGAGGGCATTGGTGAGTAAGGTGGTCCTGCTTGCAAAGTTTACAAGGGAACTTAACCTTCCTTTTCTCTTTGTTACCCTCTTCGGCATTCTCTTTTTTGGGATTCTAAAGGTTCCCCTCTCCTTTCTTGCCCTTCTTTTTGTTATTGGGCTGCCGAGGGCCCTTTTGATTGTTCTGAACCTAGTTGACAGGTTCAAAAGTAGAAGGAGAGGTTGTGATAGAAGAAACTTCTGCAGTCGATTGTTTGACAGATAAGGCATGAACCTGTTTGGTCAATGCTTCGAAAGCTGCAGAGTCAACTGAACCCACTATGCCATCAGCATGTGGTCTAGGTTTAGGTCTACTCAAATCAGTATTCGATCGCGGTGCATCAGGTATGATCTCATACAGTAACCCGGATTGTGCATAAACGAGATCTAACTACTGGGCCTGTAGGATGGCTTCTTCCTCGTTAGACACTCCAGACATAGCTACTTCCTTAGAAATGTAAGGAGTGATTTCAAATACCACTCAAGAAGAAATTCTAGAGGTATGTTGGCTTTAATGAGCCTCTTCCGTCTTTGCCACTCCTGAATGTGATCAGATAAATGAGTGGCTTTATTTTGCCTAAATGTAGACAAAAGGTCTGTTCCGGCATCATACCGAACAGGAAGCTGGAAGTGATTCAAAATGACACTCGTGAGATCCCCAAAATTAGGGAATGTAGCTGCAGGTAACTCAATGTACCATTTGGCTACAGCACTGGTTAAAGTCCTTTGGAACAGTCTCAATCTAATGGAATCTTCATTTAATGAGTTCGAGGAACATCGTAAATGGAAAGTAGTGACATGGTCACCAGGGTCCTCACCTGTTTTTCCTTCGAACTTTGGAATGTCCGAAGGTAACTTGGTAGGAACAGGTGGCCATGTAGCATTATGATACACTGGATCGTTGGTCAGTTTGGAAAGATCTGGAAAATTTAAAGTTGCCAGAAATGATAAATGAGGCCGGTAAGACGGTACGTGATAAGCTATGGTCAAAAAAGGGGAACCACCCATAGTTTGACCCATGAACTACTGGTAGGGGTTTCTCCCAACCGTCTGTTGGTAGGGGTTTCCCCAAACCATCTGTTGGTAAGGGTTTCCCCCAGCCATCTACTGATAGGGGTTTCCACCTACCATCTGTTGTTAGGGGTTGCCCCCAGCTACTTATTGGTAGGGTTTTCCCCCTGCCATCTGTTGCTGCACGAAAGTATTATTGAAATTTCCCCACCCATATGAAAGTGGGTTAGTTCTCTGTGGGTTCCTCCACTGTGGCTGGGTGTTAGCCCCACCATATTGTTGGTTAAAAATATTACCCCCTCCCCCTGAAAATAAGGAAAAAGGGACATTACCTATAGGCATATTACATTAACTCATGTTGGGACTTGCAAAGGCATTGAAACCAGTGGTAGCTGACGTAGACGGTGCGGTCATGGTACTCATGACATGCACAGTTGCAGAAGCACTTGTCCCTACAGCGGGTGTGGAAATCCAAGCACTGGGTATATGATATAATGGTTGAAACGCAGGAGGTGGCACTAAATTGGTTGTACTGCTAGGTCCAACAATAGGTGTATAGGTAGATGCCATAGTTGTTGAACTCAGCATACCTAATGTACCAGTATTAAAACTGAAAGACGGAGTGGACACAGAGGTTGTCTGTGCCGAACTCGGTGTAGCAGTAAAAGGAGGATTTACAGTGTTAGTGTTCATACCTATGGTGGGAGTTTGTGGAACTCCCTGTTCACCTCCTAGAGTAGACATCAAATTTCCAGGAAAGAAATTATATGCACTGTAATCGGGCTGCTGGAAACCAATAGGTAACAGAAGCGGATTTCTAGGATTCGTCAGAGGAGGATTAAAAGGAGTGCTATACTCCGCAGAAGTAAGATCTTCAATCTCAACTGAACTAAAATGTCGATGATCTGGGGTACCTGGTTGTGCTTCCTCAGGAACCTCTATTTCAGGGTTTTTTATTGATGTTTGTTTTTCTTCAGGAAACTCAACTTCAAGTGGTAATTCCTCAGGAATTCCTATTTCAGGATTTTCCGTTGTAAAAATTTCCTCAGGAAGTTCTGTTTCAGGAATGGTTTCTAAAGAAACACTAGGGTTTACCCACTGTCATCTAGCTGGTAGTAAAGGTTCTGTTCTAAGTGGCAGAAGGTTTTGAAGCCTTCTCGATCTACGAAGTTCTTGGTTCTCCGTGATTATATATATAAAAACTAGAAAACGTAGTGGCCACTATGACTAGGGGGCAAAAAGCACGCCAACTAAAAAGTCCTAAGTATGCAAACCAAGCAAATGAGATGCCTTCCAGAGAAGAGTCTGGGATGATGAGGGCCAAGAACAGATCAACGAAGGATGAAGAACAGTTACCCGGGGTCCACAATACAATGACTAAGGGTGCAAGCACTGGAATCACCCAACTTCCATCCCAAAGACCTGCAAGGGATTTCCTCCCACGTCTGTCCTAGGTACAGCAGATATAGCCTCCTCTGTCACCTGTGTATGAACCTATGGTTAGATATTAAGGATACCACAACACTGAAAACTCCTGGGGGAACAGTCTCTAGTCGAATCAGAAGGCATGGGCAGGGTAATTGAGCCTGAAACTCAAAAGAGTCCCCAAACGCTATCCAATCCTGGTATATGCTTGAAACATAAAGTAGGAGCAATATTCCCAACAATTTGATCTCACAAGACCTACTGCATAGATCCCAGGCAAGCTTTGAGTGAAATGGATTTACCTGTGATAGTCGAACTATGATTTTTGCGTAATGTGTGATCTTGAGTGGTTTAAGGTGATTTAAACTCAAGATCCTAACCAAGACTAGTTGGTGTAGTGTATCCCTAAAAAAGAAAAATTGTTTCTATTTAATTTTATTAAAGATTTTTAGGGCTATTATTACTCAAAAGGTAGTGCGTTTGTGTGGCGTGGTTGCAACAGAAAATCAAAAGTGCATAAATTCTAACTTTCGAAAACAATTTTTTATTTTTATTTTTTCATTTAAAATTCTTTTCCAAACTGAAAAAACTGAGCAAATCTACTTAAGTTTCTTTTTTGTTTTCTTTTGAAATTGTACACAAAATAACCTATGTTATCTTGTAACAAATATAAGCCTTATTAATCTTAAGCTACCAATTTTTTTTTTTTGTTTTATTATAAACGAAAAAGAACTATAAACATGGAAAGCAAATAAGACTTGTGTGCAATGTGTAAGTATCGCTAAAAATGGTTCTTAAGCTTACAGCTGTCAAGGCACTAGCTCAACAAAGACTTCTCCTACAGGTTTTTTGCAAAAGAAAAAGCCTCTATACTCGGAAACAAAGTGGGGAGAAAACAATAGGATAAAGATACTTAAAACTGGGAATCCAACATAAGAGGACTGACCCAAAGCATCAAACCCTAACAAGACCACTATGCCAAGCAAAAAGTAGGCAAGCAAGCTACCAACCACCCTACTAATACAAGTACTGAGAAATGAATCAGTCTAAAACACTTTAAACACACTTGAAACCAGAAAAGACAACAAGTCACACAAGGTTGGAAATCAACAAGTTCGGAAGACACCCTAAAGGCTCCAAAACAGACTAAACCCTAAAACAAAGGATAAGATAGGTAAAGAGAAAACAAATGTTGCTACAAATAGCGAATGCAAAAGTATGCAGGTTTGTAAATCAACAACATAAAGTCAGGGAAAGAACAAGCGGAAGTGTTCACCACAGAACAAAACCTAGTCTTCCAAAAGAGTTATAAACAGTCCAAACATTCCATAGGTAAGCAAGCGATCTAAAGATGGTAAAAATACTCAAAGAAAGGTTCTATGGCTTAAAGAAAAGTTATAAACCTTAAATACCAGTCAAGGAGATCTAAAAACAAAGTCAGAAGACCACCAAACAAGCTAAAAACTCAAATAGACCACTAATAGAAGGCTACAGGAAATATACCCTACTGTGCAGTAGGGAAACTAGCGCTCCTGAAAAGATGGGCGCTACTGTATGTATAGAAAAGTAGCGTATGGGCACTACTGTATGTATAACAAACTAGCGCTCAGGTCTTAAAAGTTAAAAATTGACTTTGAAAAGATGCAAAAAGACTGATTGAAGCAGAGAAAAACAAGTAGGGGGGTACCTACAGGGTTTCTCAGCACATAAAAGGAGTTGAAAAGGTTCCGGGAAAATGTTAAATTTTGAGCATTAATTCACAATACTCTAAGATCTTTGCTAAGAGAATAACATATACAGTATATCAATGCATGACAATCACAATATGACAAGCATCACAAGAATCAAAAGCATAAGAGACAAGAGACACAGAGTTTCTGTGGGGAAAACCCTAAGGTGAAAAACCCCACAACTTCCTCAAAGATAGAGAGAGCAATGGCTCAACCAAAGTACAACCAAATAACACTGAGATAGTCTCCTAGTAGTAGATGATACTCCTCCTCACTAGTGTACCACTTTCTAAGTGAGAGTGAGTTGCTTTTCCGAATGAGTAAAATAGAGATCTCCGATCTCTATTTATACTAACCTTTTTGCCCAGTGACCTTATGGGGCCAACTTGTCTAGCTAGGTACATCCACATTATATTATATATAATTCAGGGCCGACCCCACAAGGTGGTCTAATAACCCATAGACAAGTACACACACTTGCGACACTTGTCAATCCACATGACGACACTTCCTTATAGAGGAATGACACATCTCTTATAAGGGTACAATAAATATATATATAATACACAGATGAAATACATTCCGAAGTTACATATACATCAACACTCCCTCTTAACTAGGAAGGTATTTCTCGACACAGTACTGCTAGACAAGTCTTCTTCTCGGGATTATCGTCATCGATGCATCATCATCATCGTCACTGTTGCTGCTATCTCAACCAATCTCTGACTCTACTCGTCATAGGAAGTTATACAGAGCCAGTCCTTTTTCATACTGGATGGAGGCCCACCACCTGCAGGTCTTCATCATCACTGGACATACTATGGAAACCTAAGGACTTATTACGTGCATCACAAAACCTGGCTGCAACATCCCAGGCTATTATGAGCACACAGCTCTACCTGTAGGATCTCCCAGGAGCATATTACATGTGACCCATCACAAAACCTGGCTGAAGCATCCCAGGTTGTTACGAGCACATGGCTCTACCTGTCGGATCTCCCAGGAGAAAATTACATGTGTTCATGGCAAAACCTGGCTGAAGCATCTGAGGCCTTTTTCATCCTATCCAGATCTCCCAGGAGCAAATTACATGTCGTAGGAAAAAACCTCGAAAGAGCATCTGCCATATATCCTAGGGAACCGAATTACATGCCATAGGCAAAACCTCGAAGGACTATCTACAGATCTCCCAAGGCACAAATTATATGTCCTCCCAAGAAAAACCTCAAAAGAGCATTTGCCAGATGTCCTAGGGCACTGAATTACATGCCATAGGAAAAACCTCGAAAGACCATCTGCAAATCTCCCAGGGCACAAATTACATGCTTACCTACACAACCTGATCCACGGCCATAAAGTATCATCTGATACTCATCATACATCATCCTGATGTACACATGATCACCCTGATCATCATCACTGCAACATCCTGCTGCATGTCATCTGGAGAAGCTCGTCATCCATGATCATCCTAATCATACAATGCATCCATCTGATGCACACCACGTATCTACTTGATACATATCATCATACACAGTGTATCCACCTGATACATAGATACATGATCCACACAATGTATCCATCAACATACATGATCTACCTAATCATATATGATACATATCAATATACATGATCTACCTGATCATACAATGTATCCACTTGATACATATACAAATACATGGTCCAAGCATCCAACATGATGCATATACAAAATACATACAAATGATCCAACCGATCATATCCAGCATCCAACATGATGCATACATACATATAAATGATCCAACTGATCATATCCAGCATCCAACATGATGCATACATACATAAAAAAAAGATCCAACTAATCATATCCAGCAGAAACCAGAACATCATCCTGATGCTCATCATCCAGCGCTTACATCCACATCCATGTGAAGGATCCTCCTTCCAACATGCTTGGAATGGCTTCAGCAGATGTGTCCATCACTTCTTCCTCGAAGTGTCCTCGATCTGAAGAACACGAAGCCTCTCTCTGAAGTACTCAAACTTCACCCTGGCTAGTGGCTTCGTCAGCACATCTGCAATCTGCTCGTCTGTCGCAACATACAAGAGCTTCACAGCTCCTCTCTGCACCATATCCCTGATATAGTGATATTTGATCTCTATGTGTTTCGACCTGTCATGAAACACTGGATTCTCGGATAGCTTCACACAACTCTGGTTATCACAGAAGAGACCAGTAGTATCCAACGGGAGATCAAATAACTCAGACAGTAGCTTCCGTAGCCATACTGCCTCAAAACTAGCTGAACAGGCTGCAACATACTCTGCCTTAGCTGTACTTAGTGCCACATAGGACTGCTTCCTTCTAAACCATGAGATCACACCTGATCCCATACTAAATCAACACCCAGATGTGATCTTCCTATCTGCAGCACTGCTAGCCCAATCTGAATCAACATAACTGTGCAGGTTAAACTTTTGATTTGCTTCATACTTGAGCCCAAAATCCACTGTACCCTTTAGGTACCTCAGAACATGCTTTACAGCAACCAGGTGAACACTCCTTGGATCCGTCAGGAACTGGCTCAATGTGTTCACAGCAAAGAAAATATCTGGTCTCATGTTCGTCAGGTACATCAAGGACCCAATCATCTGACGATACATAGAGACATCAACCGGCTCAGATGAAGCATTGCATAGAAGCTTCAAATTCGATGCCATAGGTATGGCCATGGACTTGCAATCCATCATCCCAAATCTCTTCAGGATATCTACTGTGTACTTCCCTTGACCAAGGAAGATCCCACCTGCATTCTGCCACACCTCCATACCTAGGAAATAGTGCATCATTCCCAAATCTTTCATATCGAATTCAGCAGCAAGCTTCCTCTTAGTATCTGCAATCAGTCTGCCATCTCCTATTACAAATAAGTCATCCACATACAGGAGTAGAATCACAGGATTCCCTTTCTCAACCTTGTAGTAAAGGTTGGAATTCACTTTACTCTTGGTAAAGCCCAAACTAGATAGGAAACTGTCCATCATACCATACTAGGTTTTAGGAGCTTGATTCAATCCATACAAGGCTTTCTTCAACTTGCACACATATGACTCCCTGTCATGTATTTCAAAACTGAGTGGTTGTTCCACATATACTTCCTCTTCAACTACACCATTCAAGAAAGTAGTCTTGACATCCATTTGGTGTATTTTCCATCTCATTGCTGCAGCCAGGGCAAGTACTGTTCTGATGGAAGTATACCTTGCTACAGGTGCAAAAGTTTCTTCATAATCTATTCCCTCTTTCTGAGAGAAGCCACGAGCTACGAATCTTGCCTTGTATTTCTCTACACTGCCATCTGCAACATGCTTGATTTTGAATATCCATTTAGAAGTCACAACAGACTTCTCTTCAGGTCTTGGGACAACATCCCAAACATCATTCTTCATTATTGATTGGTATTCCTCAACCATGGCATCCTTCCATTCTTTCTTTTCCGCTGCTTCTCCATAACTCGAAGGTTCTTTGTTCAAAATGTCACAGAGTAAAGCAACATAGCTGGTATGTGATCTGGTTCTCTTCTTTGCTCTGTGTTCTTCTTCTGGAATGCCAAATCTTTCTGCATCTTGAATGAGCTCTCTAGCCCATGCAGGTTTCCTCTTGTGAGAGTTATCCTCACGGGTTGGATCTACAGGTTCTTGTGGATCTTCAAACTCACGAACAACTTCTGGAACTGCTTCAGTCATGGTAGTGTCTTGAAATCTGGTTTCCTTAGGTTCTTCATAAACTTCGATAGGTGCCTTCCTTGATTTGATGAATGCTGAGTTTTCATCAAATGTTTCATCCCTGCTGACATCAATCTTCTTGAACCCTGGAAAGTATATTCTGTAAGACTTCAAGCTTTCACTGTAACCCACAAAGATACCCTTCTTTCCTGAAGGATCTAGTTTAGTCCTCTTTTCTTTTGGGACATGAGTGTATACTGGACAACCAAATATTCTGAGATGGTTGACTTCAGGTTTCTTACCAGAAAAGACCTCTTTTGGTGTCTTGTTGTCCAATATCTTGTGGGGTGTTCTATTCTGCACATATACAACTGTTCTAGCTGCTTCTGCCCATAAATGCATAGGTAGATCCTGGTCATGGAGCATTGCTCTTACTGCTTCCATGATTGTTCTGTTCTTCCTTTCTGCAACTCCATTCTGTTGTGGATTGTAAGGAGTAGTCAACTCCCTCTTAATCCTTGAATCACTGCAAAGCTTCTTGAAGTCACCTGAGGTGAATTCTCCCCCATTGTCGGATCTGAATGTTTTGATCTTCTTGTCAGTTTGATTCTCCATCAAGGTTTTGAATTCCTTAAACCTATCAAACACCTCATCTTTGTTCTTCAAGAAGTATAGCCAAGTCTTCCTGGAAAAGTCATAAATAAATGAGACATAGTAAACATACCCACTTAGAGAACTGGATGACATAGGACAACATACATCTGAGTGGATGATTTCCAGGATGTCTTTTGCCTTGCTTTCACTGCTTGGGAAAGCCTTCTTAATGTTCTTACCTTTTGCACATCCTTTGCAAACACCTTCATGTTTGGTCTTGATTTCAGGAAGACCCTCTATAGCCTTGCTTGCAATTGGAAGTGCCCTATAGTGCATATGAGCAAGTCTTCTATGCCAAAGTTCATTTGGCTCCATGGATTCATGCATCATGGCATGTTCAGGTTGTCCGTTCAATTTATACAAACCTCCCTCTTGCTCTCCAATCACTACTGCATCAGCTATGGTCTTTCCCTTTGGCCACATTAGGACTTGGCCATCCACAAATGCAACCCTCATACCTTTTGCATCCAATGCAGAGATGGAGAGTAAGTTCTTCTTGAGCCCAGGTACATAAAGGACTTCTTTCATCTTCAAATATTTTCTAGAATCTAGGTTGTAGGAGGCTTCACCACTTCCTTTGATTGGGTATTGATAATCATCCCCAAAATTCACCTTATGGGGTGATTCATGTTCAGATAGATTCACAAAAGATTCCTTAAACCCAGTCATGTGTTTGGAGGCCCCACTATCAATCAACCAATCATTACAACCATGGGAGATGGTGCCTGTGAGAGCAGAGATTAGAACATACTCTTCTTCACTTGATGAGTCATCATCACTTTCTGCCCTAGCCTTCTTCTTGGGTGGTTCATCATCCTCGGCAGCATGAGCATGAAAACTTCTTTTGCTGCCCTTCTTCTTCTTGCTGGAGTTGTTGTTGTCCTTCTTGTTCTTGGGACAATTTATGGCAATATGTCCTTTCTCATTACAGGTAAAGCAGATTCTTCTTTCTTTGAAGTGATGTGAAGATTTCTTGGAGTGAGATGGCTCTCTCTTGGACTTCCCTTTCTTGGTGTGAGATGTGAGAGCTTGATCTTCATTCCCCATCTTTTGTTCTTGTGAGAATTCTTCTCGTAGTCTACTAAAAGAGATCAACTTCTTCCTTGCACAAATTCCTTGGATAAAGGAATCCCATGACCTGGGTAGGCCATTTAGAGCGTTCATCACCACTTCACCATTCTCCACCATTTCATCCACTGCTTCTAGTTGTTCCTTGATCTGGGAGACCCTTGAAAAATAAGATTGAATGGTTTCTCCATTCTGAAACTTTACTCCTTTCAATTGGTTCAGAAGGGTCATCTTCCGATTTATGTTCTTTCCTTCAAATAGCTTGGTCAAAGAGTCAAACATCTCCTTGGGTGTCTTTAGAGAGGACACATGGGGTATGAGATGATCTTTAATGGAATCAGCAATGATTCTCTTTGCCTTGACCAAGTTCTTCTTATGCAATACCTTGGCCTCTTCATCCTCTCGGATAGGGATGTCTTCTTTCACATATGAGTCCAACTCATTCTCTTCAAGGATTAACCCAATCCTATACTTCCAATCCCGGAAGTTATCAGCTCCTTCAACCTTATCCTCAAGCTTGGTGTGGTGAGACATCTTTAAAGAGTACTTCAAATGGAAATAGAAAAGATTTAGATCTTACCACTTGAAATGCTGAAAACTGGATCTGGTCCTGGATTAGGGTTTGTCAGAAAAACCCTAAAAATTCAAAATGTGAATTTCAAATTTCTGAAAGGACAGAAAGATGCACCTTGATGAGCTGATCATCTTGGTGCATTTAGAATTTGAGATCAGCAAAGCTTTACCCTTCAGAACTGCCTTTTTGTCCTCCCGGATCCACTAGGGAGAGCCCTAAATTAGGGTTTGAGTTTCCCGGAGATCTACCCAGCCAAAAATCTCGATCCAAAGCTCTAAACTTCGATTTTTGCAAGGAGCTTCCAGCTGTGCCTTCAGATTCCAGAAATTCCTATTTTTGTGGAAACCCTAATTTTTAGGGCTAAATCTGAAAATGCTCGGAATTGAATTCTAATTGGACAGATAGATGCGCCTTGATGAGTAGAGTCAATCTACTATACTGATTTTTCAAAAACTATGGAGAGAAACCCAATAAACAAGAAACTCAAGCTTCCGTCACTGCAAAATGTCTTCTTCTCAGGTTAGCTCTGATACCATGTTAAATTTTGAGCATTAATTCACAATACTCTAGGATCTTTGCTGAGAGAATAACATATATAGTATATCAGTGCATGACAATCACAATATGACAAGCATCACAAGAATCAAAAGCATAAGAGACAAGAGACACAGAGTTTCCGTGGGGAAAACTGTAAGGTGAAAAACCCCACAACTTCCTCAGAGATAGAGAGAGCAATGGCTCAACCAAAGTACAACCAAATAACACTGAGATAGTCTCCTAGTAGCAGATGATCCTCCTCCTCACTAGTGCGCCACTTTCTAAGTGAGAGTGAGTTGCTTTTCCGAATGAGTAAAATAGAGATCTCCAATCTCTATTTATACTAACCTTTTTTCCCAGTGACCTTATGGGGCCAACTTGTCTAGCTAGGTACATCCACATTATATTATATATAATTCAGGGCTGACCCCACAAGGTGGTCTAATAACCCATCGGCAAGTACACACACTTGCGACACTTGTCAATCCACATGACGACACTTCCTTATAGAGGAATGACACAACTCTTATAAGGGTACAATAAATATATATAAAATACATAGATGAAATACATTCCGAAGTTACATATACATCAACAGAAAACAAACAAGAAAAGGTTTCCTAGAGAAAAAACACAACTATCCCCAATGGAGTCGCCAGTCTGTTGGCGGGGAAAACTACCCTATAGTAACAAAACTGATACTATCAACTGAAAGGGGATGACAAGTAAGCGTATTAACTGCGTTACAGAGATGTTCATGAAAGGAAATAGGTTATAGGCCTTGAGAACATACCTTTCGAATGATGTTCGATCCTAGCTCTTATTTGATCTTGCGCTCGATCCTCAAGTCCACCTCCCATTCACTAAACCTGCAATACAAGTACCTTTCTCAGCGTATCTTGGATAATATATAATGATGGAAAAAGACAAAGCAATTTAAACATCCAATATTAACCAAAACATATCCAAACAAGTATATTACTTCAATGAACACTTAATTTGGGACAAAAAGACGCTTCAACCTTTTATTGTCAAATGCAAATTGATGTTACAAAATATACCTGCCTTTGTGACATGCTCCTGCAACTTCATCGTGGGGTCCTGCTCTTCTCTGGCTTGGATATCTTCCAGCATAAGCTCCTCCAATGCAAACTTCTCTTTAAAAGTCTCTTAATAACATTCATGTCTCTAACCCCTCTCTTTATTCTTCCCTGTATTTATAGGATAAGAGAAGCAGTTTAGGTTGAGAGATGGTTATGGAGGAAGTTGGGGAAGTTGGGAAACCAACTGCAACTAATCCCCTTCGTGAAATTAACTATTTTTTAATCATCTTTTGAGATGTATGCTACTATTGCTCAGTGAAGTAGCATTCAGGGCGCTACTATAGTGCTTGTAAACTAGTGCTCATCACTTCTTAAATGTTGAGCGCTACTCTACTGAAGAGGAGTAGCACTCATGAGGCTTGAGCGCTACTATTACACACTGGAGTAGGGTACAAGCACTAGTCTATTGAAGTAGAGTATCGCTCATATCTCAGAATGACATTTTTAGGGTTTTTCCAGTCTTGTCAGGAAATGGAGTAAGTCAAAGTATCATCTAGGGTCAACATGCTCCTCCATCCAAGTTGTCCTTTTGTGTGATCAATAGCTCAAGGTGATCACGGATGGAGAGGTGCAGGTTTGACCTATAACAGTGTGCATGGTGCGGGAAGGTCTAAGATGGCTTGAAATTTGAAGGGATCAACAACGATTCCTTTCTGGGAAATAATGAAACCTAACAACCGGCCTGTCGGAAATCAAAAGATGCACTTGAGTGGGTTCAAGCAGATCTGATACTTGCAACAATGCAGAAAAAATTGTTGGAGGTCATTGAGGTGGTCAGATCATTTCTTGGAATGAGCTGTAAGATCGTCAAGATAGACTAACAAGAGATGGACCAAGTTGTGAAAACAATAGGTCATGGCCCGCTAGAAGGTGGCGCCAACATTTTTAAGGCTGAAAGGCATGACACGATAGGAAAAGGTGCCCCATGGGGTGGTAAAGGTAGTCTTGTATTGATCTTCCTTGCGGATCTGAATCTGGTTGTATCCAGAGAAACCATCCATGAAGGAGAGGACTTCATGCCCCGCACATGCATCGATGAGCTAGTCAATAAATGGCATGGGGAAGTTGTCTTTGGGACATGCTCGATTTAAAATGTGGAAGTCAGTACATACTCGGATGGTGCCTTTTTCTTGTTAACAGGGACGGGGTTAGAAACCCAAGTGGTGTATGCAATAGGATAAATGAATCCTGTTGTGTGAAGTTTCTCAATCTCTGCTTTAACGGCGGGGATCTTTGATGGATGAATGGGGCGTTGTTTTTGGTGAATGGGCGGTACATCTAGCCATGTGTCGATGTGGTGCTCTATGATAGCGGGGTCAAGACCAGGCATTTCAGTATGGGAACAGGCAAAGACATCATAGAACGCTTGGAAAAGTTTCTTGTGCTCTCTGATCTCGTGCTCGATGCAGGAAGCTCCTAACAAAATGAGTTCAAGAGAACTGACTGGGGCAGAGATATCAATGTGGATTGTGGGTGAGATATTGGCCACTTTACATTCCTCGAAGGCATCAGGGGAGGGAATGGGATCTTTAAACAAGTTGAATTTGGTGGGGAGGAAATCTTTGGACTCAACTGAAAATTGGGTGGCTGTGGTGGGGGAGAACTCTTCCGGGAGGAAATAGGAACGATGATGCATATCTTCCAAGGGGTAATCAGGTCCAGTAAGAGCCTCGAGAATCTCCTCAACATTGTGGAAACTTTGGGTTGTCAAATCGGTTGACGAGGGAGTGCTAGTAGAAGACATCATATAAATGGTATTAATCTCTCTGGTTGGCAGGGATGCTGGGGGGTGGATCTCTTCAATGGTGGGGGGAGCCGTCTCGAGGTCCAAGTTATTCATCTCATAGAGGGCGGCTCTGTAATATGGGAGATCAGGGCAGTGATGTGAGTAATGGCCATAAATACCGCATATTGCACAAGGGTGATTGGTACGTAGTGATTTATCACGAGTAGGGTCGAGTTGGACAACCGAGATGTTGGGGTCGTCGATAACTATTTGCATGTGCTCTTGTAATGCAGGTAATTGTGGACATTGATGGGTAGCATGGCCCAAATCATCACACAATGAGCAGTTGGAGGGGGGTTTAACTGTTTTGGGAGGGGGTAAATCCGTGTATGGTTGTGGGCCTCTGCCCCCAGTGTGCTTGATAAGAGGGGATGAATTGGTGGATGAGGAAGGAGTAGTGACACCGGGAGGTGGTTGACTAGTAGTTGTGATGGGTTGCACTAGTTGTAGGACAACATTTGGTGTCGGAGGGGAAATGGGAGGTGTGATGTACCATACAGGTAATCCTAAAGTTAAACCAGGGAGGCTGAGAGTAGCCATAACCAGGGTGCTTACTACTCCCGAAGGAGGGAATACGAAGGGGATTGTGTGAATGGGTGTAACACCAACATGACTAGGTACCAATGGTGGTTGGTGTAGCAAGGGTGGTTGATGGTTGGGTGTTGGTGTATTGTGGGAAAGGGTACATAAGTAAGATATTTCGGTCGCTAGTGACAGGGGTGGAATGGATTGGAATGTTGAGGTCATCATTGTATCTGAATAAACTCTGGGTCCCACTGAGGAAGCCAATGAGGTAGATGCACTAAAAATAGGTTGTTCAACCATGGGGAGAACAATTTTGGGTGCAGCGGGGGCATTGTGATCATAATAGGTGAGTTGATCAACCTTGACCACGTGTCCATCATGGGGGAACATCATGGTACGAAAAATGGATGAGGAAACCACCCGCATGGTGTACATGTAACTGTGGCCATGTAAGAGGTTATAATCAAGTTGGGCGTTGATGACCACTATGTTAATAAGCACTATTTTACCAGCCAACTGGATGGGGACATTAGCTAAGATACCTTGGGGTTGAGCCGAATGACTGTCGTAGGCTCGCAACGCAGTGGTGGAGTGCTGGAGAGTAGGGGATCCCAACTTCTACCAAACGAATGTGGACATAACACATGTAGAGGCACCCTCATTGATGATGCACCGATGGATGACAAGATTCCAAACAGATACAGAAACTTGGAACACTAATGTGGAAGGCAGGCGTGGTTTGGATTGGTTGAAATCGAAGGCCATCATTCGTGAATCAGTTGGGTCAATAGCACCAATGGCTGAAAGCAAAGTCTTGCGCTGTGTAGGACAGTTTTTTAAGACCTTTAACAGACATGGCTTTAGGGGATTGAGCTAAATCATCTACAATGTTGTAATTAGACGCAGCGCAAGAATTGGGGTTATTGTTGACGCGGTGAAGTGGGAAGCGAGGGACTTTGGAGGTGCCATCTAGTGGAACCGTAGGTATTCGTAACGACTGATCGATGGGAAGAGCATTGGTGTTTTTATCGGCGGGAGGGGCTTAAGGGTTGGAGCCACATTGGTGGATGACATCATTAACAAGTGATGGGTACTTGACTCTATCATGGGTTGATCAGGAGTGGCATAAGTGATTTGCTGTTGTGGTGGTGCGTTTCCTTGAGGGGGAGCCAACGGTTGAGTGTTTACTACGCCTTGGGTTGGTAAAGGGTTTTGTAACACCAAGGGTTGAGTCTGAGGTGGTGGGGGGTTGGGCGGCACCTGAGGGGCCGTGTGCCCTTGGTGGTGGGCATCATCATTCCAGAGTTGGTAAGCCCACTCCAAATGTGGGCAAGCATGTGTGTAATGGCCATAAACCCTACAAATAGAACAAGGATGGTTTGTTCACAAATTAGGATTTTTGGCTTGCTTGGGTGGCATGTTGGGGTTTTGGTTGGCAGGTGCCGCATTATTATTGTTTGGGGGATTAGGGGGCTAGCCGCCTTGGTCTGGAGGGGGGTTGTTCCCTCAGTTACGTCCTTTGCCGTGGTTTTGCTGGCCTTGTTGGCATTGATTATTTTGGTTCTACTGCGGATTTTGTTGGGCATACACTTGCCCTTGGGAAGCCGATGGGTTCTGGGGTTGTGCAGGTGCGGGAGTAGGTTATGGTGGATAATAAGTGGGTGGAGGCAGTGCAGTTGCTAAACCTTGTGGGGGTTGCTGATATGTCTGTGCGACGGGTTGTGGGTTTACCACAAGTGCTGCCTGTGGTGGATAATAAGCAGGGGGGGCTTGAGAGGATACAGGAGCTGGTGCGACCTGCGGGTGGTAATATGGCTGAGGTGTGGTCGAGGGGCCCTAAGTGGGGGATGCATGGCCAAAGCACTGAGGTGGACATGAGGGTCCGTGGGAATGGTGGTTATGGGCTATGGGAGCATATGAATTGGTTGGTCTAGAGTGGGATGTAGCCCGTGAAAGGTCGGGGCCATGGCTAGTGCGTGCTATGGAAAATGGCTGGTTATGAGATGTGATACGGCCAATGATGCCATCGGTGGCATGGGATGCCCCCAGTGTGTCATTGTAGGAGGAATCGTCGTGGGGGGCTTCGGGTATAATGGTATATAGATAACCAGAATGGGCGTAAATAAGGTCAAATTGCTGAGCTTTGAGGATGGCCTCTTCCTCGGACTGGGGTCGCTTGGATGCCACATCCTTGGCAATGATAGGAAGGAGATATTTTAGAAACCAATCTAAGAAGATACGATCATCTAACTTGATTTTGTAGAGGCTGCGGTGTCGCCGCCACTCATGAATGTGGTCAGTGTTGTGGGTGGCCATATTCTGTCTACAAGACAGTAGGATCTCAACTCCCGCATCATAGTGGACAGGTAACTGAAAGAACTACAGGAAGGTCGAGGCAAGGGAAGTAAAGGTGGCATGGGTCCCACGGGGCTGCTTGATGTACCACTTGGCTGCAAAGCCAGTGAGGGTGCGTTGTAACAGACGGAGTCGGACAGAGTCGTCCACTATGGAGTTGGAGGAACACCATAGGTGGAAGGAAATAATGTGGTTCTAGGGGTATTCACCTGCCTTGCCATCAAAATTAGGGATGTATGAGGGGAGCTTGGTGGGCATGTGAGGCCACGCAAGGTCGTGTCTGATGGGATCATTGGTCAGTCTGGCCAGGTCAGGAGGGTTGAGACTAGCCATGAATGGAAAACTAGTAGAAGGATGTTACATGTTGGTGGGGGTGGTTATGGTGGGACTGCTACCCCTAAGTGTGAGGATTGGATTCAAGTTGGGGGTGTTTCCCCCAAGCGGAGGAATGAATGTGGTATGAGAAGGTCCTACGCCACTAAGCGTAGTGTGAGTCACTAGGGGGGCTGGGTTGGGTATGGTAGCCACTGGAATTGGCACAGTGACTGGAATGGTGGGTGTGCACCCCATCGAGGGCATACCCAAAGCAGGTGTGGTAGCTAGGGTGGTGTTGGATCCTCCACCAATGGTCCTTATAAGGAAAGGGTTGGATGTCGTGCTAGCCATGGTGCTGCTTGGTGCAGTGTAAGTGGGGTTTTCAGACTCTGCTTCAAAATCAGATGTGAAATAAAGGGAGTCTGGGTCGCGGGATGGAGCTCTATGTCATCGACGAATGGAGTCGAGTGATGAAGCCCTAGGTCTATGATGAGTGGTATCAAGTGATGAAGCTCTATGTTTATGACTGGTGATGTCAAGTGAATCGTGCAACAGGGGCTCGCCCCAGAGGTGCCGAGAATGTCTCGGGGACTTAATGCTGACAGATGGTGTCAAGTATCTGGGGGTTGTGTCGAGTGAAAAACAACTCAAAAAATCTAATGCAACCAAGTGTGCAGAAGGAGAGCGCAAAAAATACGGCACTCAGGCCAACAACCAGCTCAAAACACCTACTATAATAGCTGTTCTACAATAAGCACAGCATCAACAACAATGGTCTGAATACCAACAAGCAACAGGTTTCCTAAAAATAAAAATAGTGGACTCGCTAGACCAAAGGGAGGTAAGGGAGCATGCAAACACCTAGCTAAATAGTTTTCTGACTCAACCAAACATATCCTCTGCATGGTGATGAAATCCAAGTCAAACAATATGGATAGTAGAGCTAAGTGGCTAAAGATATCCCCCTACTGGGAGGGACACTGGGTAAGACAATCCTAGAAGAAAGGAAACTAAGATACTATGTTCATGACATGTCCAGAAAAGGTGAATCTACAGCTCTAGTCCTATCACTATGTGTGCCTAAAGAGAACACCACATGCAGACCAATGAGTAGGTAGCCTTTGGTTACTGAATGGATTGCGGTATTCCAATCAGGCCTCCAGAACCAGTCTGGCTACTTCAACCCTCCTAAGGGAGAGGCCCTCTGATAAACTGGTTGTGACCGTGCCAAAAAATACTAGGGGATTTTGTTTCCCTAATGGACAACAACTATGTCTCAAGTGTAAGTGACTGAGGGGTGTTATTTGGATGCCTATCCCCCCTGTCCTACCTAACTACAATATTCTTATGTGTTCCCTAAGTGGGGTTAGAATGTTGGTTGTGTTAAGTAGTGTTTTAAGGCTCACTTGAATTAAGTTACAGAGTGTGTGTTTGTGAGGTAATGAACCCAATCAAAAGTGCCACGGGGTGGGCAAATTCCTAATTAATAATAACAATGCAGAAATTAAACTTGTAATGCAAAATTTTCTTTTTTCAATTGAATTGCTTGAAACTTAAAAAAGTATGTAAGTGTAACAGAAAGCATACTACAGAAGAAGGCTATAGGTAAGTATGACTACAGATAGAAAAGGTGGCTGTGCATGTGCAAAAAATATTGCAGCAAAGTGCTGGGTTCAAACAGGGTAAAAAAGTGCAGAAAACAGATTGCGAGTCTGTGGAGAAACTGCGCGGTCGGATTATGGGAAATAGGCTGAAAGCCGAGGGGCGATCGCAGGAAATAGGGTGAAAGTCACGGGGAGATCACAAGAAATAGGCTGAAAGCCGCAGGGAGATCATAGGAAAATGGCTAAAATCCATGGGCAGATTGCAAGACATGGGCTGAAAGCCGTGGGGAGAGAACAGGAAACAGTGGGAAAGCCGCGGGTGGATTGCAGGAAACAGGTGGAAAGCCACTGTCAGATCACTGGAAATAGGCTGAAAGCCATGGTCGGATCGCAGGAAACAGGCTGAAAGCTGCGGGGAGATCGCGGGAAACGGGCTGAAAGCCATGGTCAGATCGTAGGAAACAGGCTAAAAGCAATGGCCGGATCGCAATTGTGGGCAAAAAATACGTGATTTTCAGCAGCAAACCCAACTGCCAAAAGGGACAACCGAAAGGGGAAAACAGAAAAATATTGCAGAAAACTAAAAATTTCTAAAAATTATAACCAGAAATTCAAAGGAACACTAGTGGAGTCACCAAAACTGTAGCTAAGGTTTTCACCCTAGCTTGTGCAAATGAGCACCTACTAAGGAGAAGGGACTCCTTAGTAGCAGTTCAATAAAACAGAAAAATATGACAGTAAAGCAAAGTAAATTTTAACTAGCATGAGCATTAATGTAAATAAAAAGACATGAATATGGTAAGAATTTCCTTTTGTATTAACTTTACCTCAAATGTTGAGGTTGGTGAAGCTCTTGCAATAGTCTAGGAGGGCTGCTTCCAAGCTCCAATAGGTTCCTTCTCCTTCTCCAAAGTGTTTTGGATATGGGCCAGAGGGGCACTCAAATGTGAAATTAGCTCAAAAGGGGTGAGCTAGGGTTCCAGGAGTGATTTTGGCAGAGTGAGGATAGGGATGATTGTGGATATGAAATGGAAAGCCTCCATTACCTATTTATAGGTTTTTAGTGGTGATGTGTTGACCCATGGTTTTTGGTACCATATGGTTTAGGTCAATTGTATAGGGTTTTTGCTTCCTTTTTTTCCTCTTTTTCCTCTTTTTTGTGTTTTTTATTCCCTTTTATTTGATTTTTGGGAATTTAGAAGCCTTTTAGAGGATTTTTGCTATTTTGGGAGGAAATTTAAATTATTTTGGGGGGAAAAAGGGGTTTTTTGGCCTTTTTGTGGCTTTTTAATGGTTTTTTAAGGTTTTGGAGGCAAATATGGTAGGAAATATGGACAAATGAGTCATGTAATCAGGGAGATGAGATTGTGAGCACTTGTTGGGTGTTAACAATCTATATTACTATATGTCTCTCTAAACGACTAACCTCCAATCTCTCTCACTCTAAACGACTCTCTCTCTCTCTCTCTCTCTCTAAACCCATAACGCCAATCTATATATTTCTTTTTTCTCTTTATATCTAAACCCCTAACCCCCAATCTCTCTATGTCTCTCACTATTTCTCTCAAAACCCTTAACCGTTAATCTCTCTATCTCTTTCTCAACCCCTATAGAGCAATCTCTCTCTCTCTCTAAGCCCCTAACTCCCAATATCTCTCTTTCTATCTTTATCTCTTTCTCTCTCTAAGCACCTAAACTCCTAACTCTCTCTCTCTCTCACTCTCTAAACCCCTAACCCCCAATATCTCTCTCTCTTTCTAAACCATTAACCACTATTCTCTTCCATTCTCTCTCTCTCTCTCTAAACACCTAACCCCCAATCTCTCTATCTCTCTCTAAACAACTAACCCCACCAAAAACCCTCAATATCTCTCTCTAAAACCATACCACAATCTTTCTCTCTCTCTCTCTAAACCCTTAACCATGAATTTCTCTCTTTCTATCTCTCTCTCTAAACTCTTAGCCCCCAATCTCTATATCTCTCGCTAAACCCCTAACCCCCAATATATATGTATCTAAACCAGTAACCGCCAATCTCTCTATTCCTATCTCTCCCTCTGTAAACCCCGAACTCCCATTCTCGCTCTTTCTTTAATCTCCTAACACCCAATATTTGTCTCTCTTTGTCTATCCACATAACCCCCAATATTGCTCTGTTTGTAAACCCCTAACCCCTAATCTCTCTCTCTCTTTCTCTCTCAACCCTAAAATCCCAATATCTATATTACTATATGTCTCTCTAAACCACTAACCTCCACTCTCTCTCTCTCTCTAAACCAATAACCTCAATCTATCTATTTCTTTGTCCTCTTTATATCTAAAGCCCTAACCCCCAATCTCTCTCTCTCTCTCATTGTAAACCCCTAACACCCAATCTCTCTCTCTCTCAACCCCTAAACCTCAATCTCTCTCTCTAAACCCCTAGCCTCCAATCTGTCTCTCTCTCTCCATCTAAACTCCTAACCTCTAATCTCTCCCTCTCTCTCTCTCTCTCTCTCTCTCTCTTCCTAAGCCCCTAAAACCAAATCTCTCTTTCTATCTAAACCTATAACCCCAAATCTCGCTATCTCTCTAAACAATTAACCCCAAATCTCTCTCTCTCCCCATCTATCTATCTGAGACCCTAACCCCCAGCCTCTCTCAATCTCTCTATATATCTAAACCCCTAATCCGTAATATCTCTCTCCCTAAGCCCCTAACTCTCATTCTCTCTCTCTCTCTCTCTAAGCCCCTAACCCCCAATCTCTCTCTCTCTAAACCCCTAGCCTACAACCTCTCTCTCTCTCTAAACCCCTAACCTTCAAATATCTCTTTCTCTCTAAACCCCTAACCCCTAATCTGTCTCTCTCTCTTTAAACATCAAACCCACAACATTACTCTCTCTAAACCCCTAACCCCCCAATCTCCCTCTCTCTCTCTCTCTCTCTCTCTCTCTCTCCATAAACATCTAACCTCTAATATCTCTCTCTCTCTAAATCCCTAAACACCAAGATCTCTCTCTCCTTCTAAACCACTAACCCCCAATCTCTCTCTCTCTTTCTCAAACCGTAACCTCTTATCTCTCTCTCTAAACCCCTAACCCCTAGTCTCTTTCCCTCTCTCTCTCTAAAACCTTAACCTCCAATCTCTCTCTCTCTTAATGGCTAACCCTCTCTCTCTGTATATATATATAGATAGAGAGAGAAACACCTAACCCCTAATCTATCTCTCTTTAATCCCCTAACCCCAATCACTTTCCCTCTATCCTCTCTTCATCTAAACCCCAAACCTACATTCTCTCTCTCTCTCTCTCATTGTAAACCCCGAAGTGCCAATCTCTCTCTCTCTCTCTCTCTCTCTCACACACACACACACACACACACACACACACACAACCCCTAAACCCCAATATCTCTCTCTAAACCCATATCAACCTCTCTCTCTCTCTCCATCTAAAATCCTAACATCTAATCTTTCTCTATCTCTTTGTAAACCCCTGACCCCCAATCTCTCTCTCTGTAAACCCTTATCCCCTAATCACCCTTTTTCTAAACACCTAACCCCCAATTTTTTTCCTCTCTCTCTATTTATCTAATACACTAACATCCAATCTCTCTCTCTCTCTCTCTAAATAAATAACAACCAATCTCTCTCTAAACACCTTACTGATGGTCTCTCTAATATGCTAACCCCCAATCTCTCTCTCCCTCTGAACCACTAACCCACAAAATCTCTTTCTCTCTCTCTCTCTCTCTCTCTCTGTCTAATGCCCTAACCTCCAATCTCTCTCTCTAAATCCCTAACAACAAATCTTTCTCTAAACACCTAACCGTCAGTCTCTCTATCTCTCTCTAAGATGCTACTCTCTCTCTCTAAATCACTAACCTTCAATCTCTCTCTAAACAACTAACCCTCAATCTCTCTATCTATCTCTACACCCATAACCCCTAATCTCTCTATCTCTCGCTAAGCAGCTAACCCTGAATATCTCTCTCTCTCTCTCTCTCTCTCTCTCTCTCTAAGCCCTTAACCCCCAATCTCTCTCTATGCCTCTCTAAACCACTAACACCTAATCTCTATTTCTCTCTCTTTAAACCCCTAATCCCCAATTTCTCTATTTGTCTCTAAACCCCTATTTCCCAATCTCTCTCTCTTCCTATCTTTCTCTCTCTCTCTAAACACCTAACCTCCTATCTCTCTCCATCTCAACCCATAATCCTCTCTCTCTCTCTAAAACCCTAACCACCAATCTCTCTTTCTCTTTAAATCCCTAACCACTATCATCTCTCTTTCTCTCTCTCTAAACACCTAACCCCCAAGCTCCCTATCTCTCTCTACAAAACTAACCGCTCCCCTAATCACCAATCTCTCTCTCTCTCTGTAAACCCCTAACCCCCATTCTCTCTCTCTCTTAATCTAAATGTCTAACCCCCAATCTATCTCTCACTATCTATCTATCAATAAAAAATCCCTATCCCGATTAACTATCTCTCTCTCTATGTCTCTCACTATCTCTCTCTAAACCCCTAATCGCTAATCTCTCTATCTCTCTCTCAACCCCTATTGAGCAATCTCTCTCTCTCTCTCTCGCTAAGCCCCTAGCCCCCAATATCTATTTTCCTATCTCTCTCTCTCTCTATGCACCTAACCTTCTCTCTCTCTCTCTCTCTCTCTCTCTCTCTCTCTCTCTTTAAGAACCTAACCTCCTAACTCTCTCTCTCTCTCTCAAACCCTCAAACCCCCATTCTCTTTGTCTCTCTCTCTCTAAACACCTAACCCCTGATCTCTTTATCTCTCTCTAGACAACTAATCGTAGCCTGAACAACCAATATCTCTCTCTATAAACCCCTAACCCCCATTCTCTCTCTCTATCTTCCTCTCTCTGTCTTTATCTAAATCTCTACCCCCCCATATCTTTCTATATCTATCTATCTATCTATCTAAATGCCCTATCCCCAATAACTCTCTCTCTCTCGAAACCCATAACCTCTAATCTCTATTTGTCTCTCACTATCTCTCTCTCTAAACCCCTAACCACTAATCTCTCTCTCTCTCTCTCAACCCCTATCGAGCAATATCTCTCTCTCTCTCTCTCTCTCTCTCAGCCCCTAACCCCTAATATCTCTCTTCCTATCTTTCTCTCTCTCTCTCTCAAATCACCTAACCTCCTAACTCTCTCTCTCACTCTCTCTCTCTCTAAGCCCCTAACCCCAAATATCTTCGTCTCTATTTCTCTCTCTCTCTCTCTCTAATCCCTAACCTCCAATCTCTCTCTCTCTCTCTAAACCATTAACCACCATTCTCTCTCATTCTCTCTCTCTCTAAGCACCTACCCCCCAATCTCTCTATCTCTCTCTAAACAACTAACCACCAATCTCTCTCTCTTAAACCATAACACATAATCTCTCTCTCTCTCTCTCTCTCTCTAAACTCTTAGCCCCTAATCTCTCTATCTCTCACTAAAACCCTAACCCCTAATCTCGCTATCTCTAAACCACTAACCCTGAATTTATATCTTCCCATCTCTCCCTCTCTAAACCCAAAACCCCCATTCTCGCTCTTTCTTTAATCCCCTAACACCCAATCTCTCTCTCTATCTAACCACCTAACCCCCAACATTGCTCTCTCTCTAAACCCCTAAGCCCTAATCTCTCTATCTCTCTATAAACCCTTAAATCCTAATATCTATCTCTCTAAACCACTAACCTCCAATCTCTGTCTCTCTCTCTCTCTCTCTCTCTCTCTCTCTCAAAACCTTAACCACCAATTTCTCTCTCTAAATAGATAACCCCAATCTCTCTCTTTCTTTGTCATCCTTATATCTAAACCCCTAACCCCCAATTTTTGTCTATCTCTCTAAACCACTAATCCCCAATCTCTCTCTCTCTCTCTCTCTCTCTCAATTTATCTATCTATCTAAATGCCTAAGGACACCAATATCTCTCTGTCTCTAAACCACCAACATCCGATATCTCTCTCTCTTTAAACCACCAACATCCAATATCTCTCTCTCTAAAACCCTAACCCCCAATCTCGCTCTCTATAAACATCTAACTGAAAATATATCTCTCTCTCTCTCTCACTCTAAACCCTGAATCCCCAACCTCTCACTCTAAAAACCTAACCCCTAATCTCTCTGTCTCTCTCTCTTTAAACCCCTAACCTCCAATCTAAATCTTTGCCTCTAAACCCCTAACCACAAATATCTCTCTCTCTCTCTCTCTAAACCCCTAAGCCCCAATCTCTCTTTCTCTCTCTCTCTCTAAACCACTAATCCCAAATCTCTCTCTATCTAAAACCCTAACTCTAATCTCTCTCCCTCTCTCTCTCTCTCTAAATGCCTAAACCCAAATCCCCCCCTCTCTCTCTTACTCTTTATATCTATCTCTCTATCTATATGAATTATTGACCCTTAACCCTCGATCTGTCTCTCTCCCTCTCTTTCTAAACCCTAACCACCAATCTCCCTCTCTCTAAACTCCTAACACCCAATCTTTTTGTCTTTCTCTCTCAAAAGCATTAACTCTCAATCTCTCTCTAAACCCTTAATCCCCAACTATCTCTCTCTCTCTCAATAAAACCCTAACACCTAATATTTCTCTCTCTCTCTCTCTGTAAACCCCTAACCACCAATCTCTCTCTTTCTCTCTCTCTCTCTCTCTAAACCCATAACCCCCAATCTCTATGTATATCTCTAAACTCCTAATCTCTCTCTCTCTAAACCCCTAACCCCCAATCTCTCTCCTCATATATCTCTCTAACTATAAACCCCGAACCCCTAATCTCCCTCTCTCTCACTAAACCCTAACCACCATTCTCTCTATTTCTAACTCTAAACTTCTAACCCCCATTATTTCTATCTCTCTTTGAACTACTAACCCCACCCTTAACCCCCAATCTCTCTCTATCTCTAAAACCCTAACACCCAATATTTCTCTTTCTCTCTTTCAAAACCCCTAACCAACAATCTCTCTATCTATCTCTACACCCATAACCCCAAATCTCTATCTATCTAAACACATAACGCCTAATCTCTCTCTCTCTCTCTAAACAACTAAACATCTCTCTCTGTCTCTAAGCCCCTAACTTCCAATCTTTCTATATGCCTCTCTAAACCACTAACACCCAATCTCTTTTTCTCTCTCTTTAAACCCCCAATTTCTCTATTTCTCTCTAAACCCCTATCCCCCATTCTCTCTCTCTTTCTCTCTCTAAACACCTAACCCTCTCTCTCTCTCTCTCTAAACCCCTAACCACCAATCTCTCTCTCTCTCCCTAAATCCCTACCCACCATTATCTATATTTCTCTCTCTAAACACCTAACCCCCAATCTCCCTATCTCTCTCTATAAAACTAACTACACCCCTAATCACCAATCTCTCTCTCTCTGTAAACCCCTAACGCACATTCTCTCTCTCTCTCTCTCTCTTAATCTAAATGTATAACCCCCAATCTCTCTCTCTCTTAATATAAATGTATAACCCACAATCTCTCTCTCTCTTTATCTCCCTCTCACTATCTATCTATCTATCAAAATTCCCTATCCCCAATAACTCTCTCTCTCTCTAAACCCATAACCCCTAATCTCTCTATGTCTCCCACTATCTCTCTCTCTAAAGCCCTAACCGTTAATCTATCTGTGTCTCTCTCAACCCCTATAGAGCAATCTCTCTCTCTCTCTCTCTATCTCTCTCTAAGTCCCTAACTCCCAATATCTCTCTTCCTATCTTTCTCTCTTTCTCTCTCTAAGCACCTAACCTCCTAACTCTCTCTCTCTCTCTCTCTCTCCAAGGACTTAACCTCCTAACTCTCTCTCTCTCTCTCTAACCCCCTAACCCCCATTCTCTCTCTCTCTCTCACTCTCACTCTCTAAACCCCTAACCCCAAATATCTCTCTCTCTTTCTAAACCCTTAACCACCATTCTCTTCCACTCTCTCTCTCTCTCTAAACACCTAACCCCTAATCTCTCCATCTCTGTCTAAACAACTAACCCCACCACAAACCCTCAATATCTCAATCTAAAACCATACCACAATCTTTCTCTCTCTCTCTCTAAACCCTTAACCCTAAATTTTCTCTTTCTATCTCTCTCTCTCAACTGTTAGACCCCAATCTCTATATCTCTCGCTAAACCCCTAACCCCCAATCTCTCTATTCCTATCTGTCCCTCTGTAAACCCCAAACTCCCATTCTCACTCTTTCTTTAATCCCTTAACACCCAATCTTTGTCTCTCTTTTTCTAACCACATAATCCCCAATATTGCTCTCTTTGTAAACCCCTAACCCCTAATCTCTCTCTCTCTCTCTCTAAACCCTTAAATCTCAATATCTATATTACTATATGTCTCTCTAAACCACTAACCTCCAATCTCCCTCACTCTAAACGACTCTGTCTCTCTCTCTCTTTCTCTCTGAACCAATAACCCCAATCTATCTATTTCTTTGTCCTCATTATATATAAAACCCTAACCCCCAATCTCTCTCTCTCATTGTAAACCCCTAACCCCCAATCTTTTTCTCTTTCAACACCTAAACCCCAATATCTCTCTCTAAACCCCTAGCCTCCAATCTGTGTGTCTCTCTCTCTCCATCTAAACTCCTAACCTCTCTCTCTCTCTCTCTCTCTAAACGTATAACCTTAAATCTCTCTATCTCTCTAAACAATTAACCCCAAATCTCTCTCTCTCTCCCCATCTATCTATCTGAGACCCTAACCCCCAGCCTCTCTCACTCTCTCTATATATCTAAACCCCTAATCCCTAATATCTCTCTCCCTAAGCCCCTAACTGCCATTCTCTCTCTCTCTCTCTAAGCCCCAAACCCCCAATCTCTCTCTCTCTCTCTCTCTCTCTCTCTCTCTCTCTCTCTCTCTCCATCCATAAACCGCTAACCTCTAATCTCTCTCTCTCTCTCTCTCTCTAAATCCCTAAACACCAAGCTCTCTCTCTCCCTCTAAACCACTAACCCCCAATCTCTCTCTCTCTCTTTCTCAAACCCTAACCTTTTATCTTTCTCTCTCTAAACCCCTAACCCCCAATCTCTTTCCATCTCTCTCTCTAAACCCTTAACCTCCAATCTCTCTCTCTCTCTATATAGATAGAGAGAGAAACACCTAACCCCAAATCTGTCTCTCTTTAATCCCCTAACCCCAATCACTGTCCCTCTGTCCTCTTTTTATCTAAACCCCTAACCTACATTCTCTCTCTCTCTCTCTCTCTCTCTCTCTCTCATTGTAAACCCCTAACTGCCAATCTCTCTCTCTCTCTCTCTCTCTCACACACACACACACAACCCCTAAACCCCAATATATATCTCTCTCTCTCCATCTGAAATCCTAACATCTAATCTCTCTCTCTCTCTCCATCTAAAATCCTAACATCTAATCTCTCTCTATCTCTTTCTAAACCCCTCACCCTCAATCTCTCTCTCTCTGTAAACCCCTATCCCCCAATTATTGAGATATTGTAACTTCAAAGAATATTATAATTGTACTTTATTATTCCGGAGATGTTTCATTCCTCCGTAAAGATCTTATTGTATATCCGGAGATGTTTATTCCTCCGTCAGAATGTGGTAACTTGGGTTATTAGACTTCCCTAGTGGAGGTCGGCCCTTTATGTGTTATGTGGGTCAAAGGGTTATTAGACCACCCTAGAGGGGTCGGCCCAGTCAGTTGTAGTGGGGTATTTAACCCATTGGTTAAATACGAGCCTACGTGTACTTGTGTAAAAAGATGTGTCAGAGTAGTGTATAAATAGAGGAGGTGTGTTCCTCATTTTACACACACTCACTCACTTGAGGATAGCGCACTTGTGGAGGAGAGGTCTGCTATTGTGGAGGAGGAGATCATGTCTCAGGGTTTCATCTTTGTATATTGCTGGTCATCTATATTGAGGAAGCTTTGCTGGGTTTTCTACCCCATGAGGGTTTCCCAGGATAAATCTATGTCTCTTGTGTTTATGCTGTGCTTGTTGTTTCTTCAGTGATCCTGTATATGCTATTATTGAGAAATGGAATGTAATGCTGCTATTTTCTGTCTTAGCATATTGAATTTTAACATGGTATCAGAGCTAACCTGAAGGAAGACAAGGTATGGCACTAACGACACTTGCTTTACTTACGACAATTTGAAGGCTAGGGTTTTATATAGCAAAAACCAGTCATCGTAGCACTTTCGCTATAAATCCGTTTTGGAGAATTTTTCGGATCTGAAATTGTTACAGGACGAATATTAAATCTCCAGGTACCTTGTGTCCAAAGGACAACCTCTAATTCGTTGTACTTTGTGATTTATGATCTGTACAATATAGGGTTTCTGCCTCTTCCAGATCTGAGTCAAAATCAGGTGACCTTGGGAAAAAGGTCATATCTTGGGCTAGGAAGCTCCAAATGAAATTTCGTAAAAAGTGACAGGTAGTACATAGTCTTTACTATCTCAAAAAACGTTTTCAGAGGCCGAAGTTGAACCAGTGACACGTGGAACTCCATACAAGTGTGCTCTCCTGTATTATCCCATAAACAGGTCACGTTGCGACATTTGGCATAAATCTCTCTCAGAGAGTCCAATTGAGATCAGACCTGTCAGGATGGAAAAGTAACAGGCCGAGATATCTCAGAAAACTTTTTCAGAGGCCAAAGTTGAAACAGTGACACGTGGCACGCCGTACAAGTTCGCTCTCCTGTTTTATCCCAAAACAGGTCACGTTGCGACATTTGGCATAACTCTCTCTCAGAGAATCCAATTGAGGTCAGACCTATCAGGATGGAAAGATAACAGGTCAGGATATCTCAGGAAACCTTTTCAGACCCTGTGGATCAAAAATTTTGGAGTTACACCAGAAACAATCAGGTACATATTTCTGTCAAAACAGAATTATTTTTTGGTACCTTCAATCATGGCTTCCGGAATTTAGGGCTTTGGAGAAAGTTGGAACTTTTGTAATCCGAGACCACGGCTGGATGCTACTCATCAAAATATAAATTTAGTGACCAATATCAGAATTTTTGGTTGGGCAGAAGGCTGGGTTTAATTAGACCCTAGTTCGGGACTTTGATCAGAAAAGTGGAAAATTAGGGCTTCTGTAAAAATGGGAATTTTTGAAATCTGTGACCATGGCTGGAAGCTCCTCAGAAAAATAGAAGCTTAGAGCTTTGGATCAAACATTTTGATTGGGAAGAAGAGTGGGATTCATGAAACCCCAGTTCAGGGTCACGTCCAGTGAATCCGAAAGTTTCAAAGGCAAAATTGAGGAGTGAAACTTTGCAGTTTTCAAATTCTAAATATATCAGTTTGATCAACTCATCAAGGTGCATATTTCTATCCTTTCGGAAGTTTGAAATTCAAAGTTTGAATTTTTGGGGTTTCTCTGACAAACCCATATCCAGCTCCAGGTCCAGTTCTTGCAAATCAAGTGGATAGGTTTAATCCTAGAAGAAGATGGATTGGTCACCTGCATAAGTGAAGGAGTTCCTATTTTAGAGGGAGATGAGGCTAAAGCTTTACATAAGGAGATTACAAGCGATCTCGACAGGTATGACTCATCGAGGTATGTTTTGATATTTGTTCATGATTAAGTTTATGGTATGTTTGTACAATCTTGATTTTTAGATTTGTTGTATCACCTTAAAAAAATTATGAATGCATGATAGAAGATATTCATTGGTTAGGGTGTTGACACTTATGATTGTACTAATGCATTATGATGTTGTGTGAGGTTGATGTTGTCCGCTAATAAGATACAGGTACATCACAAAAGACAAATCAGGTTCCATGACCATGAAAACATGAAGACAAAGACTCATCCACAATCTTTGTTCTACTTACGAGGTATGTATGACTTTGTTATATTATGCTTAACCTATGAGACATGCAGGTTCTAGCTCAGGATCTCTAAATCATTGAAGAGATTGTTTAGGTATGTTGTACATAACCAAGTAGGTATACTAATCCAGGTATGTTTCCCATGAATCTTACCTTGTGTTATGATCCCCTATATAAGTATACTTGGAATGATTGGTTATGCTTATTCATAAAGTTATTAATCAAGGGATTATGCATATTATATCTTTTATCTTGATTGATGATATGCATGAGTAAAAGAAGACTTCCCTGAAATCTTGAATACTAATGTTTATTAACTATAATCATGACTATACATTCTCAATATTATTTAGAACTATAATGTTTTGATAACATTTAGAACATACTAATGGGTGTATGTTTGTGTATGAGATCATGAGGATGACACTTGAACATGCACAGTGGTACATAATGAATAGAAGTTCAAAAGACATACAGAAGATCAAGCGGGAGGCAACCACACAAACATAAAAGATAAGTATTTGAGTTGTTATTTGAAAGAGTAAATGATATTGCGTGTAATAGGTTGTATGCATATTTGTATTCCTATAATATATCATGCTAAGTGTAAATATTCATAGAACATTGAACAGTATACTACCAATATGCATATGATTGGTAATGAAACCTCTTTGCTGACATGCTGAGAGTTGTGCACACTCTCGATAGTATGTTCTGGTAGAGATGGAAGGCATCTAGATAGCCACTGTATGCATACAGGATATGGGAAAGTGTTGTGCCAAAGTATTGGTCAAGATAGTTGCATAACTATGTAAATGATATCTGTATGCATAATAGGTTATCATGTCAATATGATTTGATGATTATGAAGTATTACTAATCATGTACCTAATTTTGATTTGTAGGAAAAATCATGATGGATGATGAACCTATCATACCATTATTGTTAAATTTTAAGAATTTACTTCAATATGATCTAGGATCTTAACTAAGAGAACAACATGTACAGCATATCTACAGCATATCAATCATGGAGACAATAATGCAAGCACACAAGAGACATAAAGATTTACTTGGGGAAAACCATAAAGGTGAAAAACCCCAATAACTTCCTCAGAGATAGATAGAGCAATGATACAACCAACCAAGAGAGATAGCCATAACCTAGCAGCAGATCCTCCTCCTCCATAAGTGCGCCACTCCTCCTTGAGTGCATGTGTGAGAAGTGAGTGAGTAAATAGAGTGCCTCCCGCACTCTATTTATACTTGACTTGACTTGCCTTTTTACCTAACTCATGTAGGCTCGAACTTAACCACATAACATAATGCTGAGTGGGCCGACCCCCAATAGGGTGGTCTAATAACCCTTTGACCCACATGGCCGACCCCCAATAGGGTGGTCTAATAACCCTTTGACCCACATGACTTATACAGGGCCGACACCAAATAAGGTGGTCTAATAACCCATCAAGTATAAGTTACGACACTTACAATATAAATGACGACACTTCCTTATAGAGGAATAATACCATCTCTATAGGAATACAATATACATATATGTGAAATACATTCCGAAGTTACATATACATCAACACTCCCTCTTAACTAGGAAGGTATTTCTCAGCACAGTTCTTCTAGCACAAGTCATATTCTCTGGATCATCGTCACTGGATAATCATCATCGAGTCATCATCATCATCGCTGCTGCTGCTATCTCAATCAATCTCTGAATCTACTCGTCATAGGAAGTTCTACAGAGCCAATCCTTTTTCATACTGGATGTAGGCCCACCACCTGCAGGTCTTCATCATCACTGACCATACTGTGGAATCCTTAGGACTTATTACGTGCGTCACAAAACCTGGCTGCAGCATCCCAGGCTATTACGAGCACACAGCTCTACCTGTAGGATCTCCCAGGAGCACATTACATGTGACCCATCACAAAACCTGGCTGAAGCATCCCAGGTTGTTACGAGCACGCGGCTCTACCTGTCGGATCTCCCAGGAGCACATTAAATGTGATCTCACCACAAAACCTGGCTGAAGCATCCCAGGCTGTTACGAGCACACAGCTCTACCTGTCGGATCTCCCAGGAGCACATTACATGTGGTCCACCACAAAACCTGGCTGAAGCATCTGAGGCCTTTTTCATCCTGTCCAGATCTCCCAGGAGCAAATTACATGTGGTCATGGCAAAACCTGGCTGAAGCATCTGAGGCCTTTTTCATCCTGTCCAGATCTCCCAGGAGCAAATTACATGCCATAGGACAAAACCTCGCAAGAGCATCTGCCAGATATCCCAGGGCACCGAATTACATGCCATAGGCAAAACCTCGAAAGACTATCTGCAGATCTCCCAGGGCACAAATTACATGTCCTCCCAAGCAAAACCTCGAAAGAGCATTTGCCAGATGTCCCAGGGAACCGAATTACATGCCATAGGAAAAACCTCGAAAGACCATCTGCAAATCTCCCAGGGCACGAATTACATGCTTTCCTGCACAACCTGATCCATGGCCACAAAGTATCATCTGATACTCATCATCATCACTGCAACATCCTGCTGCATGTCATCTGGAGAAGCTCGTCATCCACGATCATCCTGATCATACAATGCATACATCTGATGCACACATAGATACATGATCCACACAATGTATCCATCAGCATCCATGATCTACCTGATCATTCAAAGATACATGATCCACACAATGTATCCAACAGCATCCATGATCTACCTGATCATATCCAACATCCAACATGATGCGTACATACATAAATGATCCAACTGATCATATCTAGCATCCAACATGATGCGTACATACATAAATGATCCAACTGATCATATCCAAGCAGAAACCAGAACATCATCCTGATGCCCATTATCCGGCGCTTACATCCACAGCCATGTGAAGGATCCTCCTTCCAACATGCTTGGAATGGCTTCAGCAAATGTGTCCATCACTTCTTCCTCGAAGTGTCCTCGATCTGAAGAACGCCAAGCCTCTCTCTGAAGTACTCGAACTTCACCCTGGCTAGTGGCTTCATCAGCACATCTACAATCTGCTCGTCTGTCGCAACATATAGGAGCTTCACGGCTCCTCTCTGCACCATATCCCTGATATAGTGATATTTGATCTCTATGTGTTTCGACCTGTCATGAAACACTGGATTCTCGGATAGCTTCACACAACTTTGGTTATCACAGAAGATATCAGTAGCTTCCAATGGGAGATCAAATAGCTCAGACAGTAGCTTCCTTAGCCATACTGTCTCACAACTAGCTGAACAGGTTGCAACATGCTCTGCCTCAGCTGTACTCAGTGCTACGCAGGACTGCTTCCTGCTAAACCAAGAGATCACACCTGATCCCATACTGAAGCAACACCCAGATGTGCTCTTCCTGTTTGCAGCACTGCCATCCCAATCTGAATCAACATAACCCTGCAGGTTAAACATTTGATTCTCCTCATACCTGAGCCCATAATCCACTGTACCCTTCAGGTACCTCAGAACATGCTTTACAGCAACCAGGTGAACACTCCTCGGATCCGTCAGGAACTGGCTCAATGTGTTCACAGCAAAGCAAATGTCTGGTCTCGTGTTCGTCAGGTACATCAGGGACCCAATCATCTGACGATACAAAGAGACATCAACCGACTCAGATGAAACATCATATAGAAGCTTCAGATTCGATGCCATAGGTGTGGCCATATCCTTGCAGTCCATCATCCCGAACCTCTTCAGGATCTCTACTACATACTTCCCTTGTCCAAGGAAGATTCCATATGCACTCTGCCACACCTTCATGCCAAAAACAAATAGTGCATCATCCCCAAGTTCTTCATCTCTAACTTGGAAGAAAGCTTCCACTGCGTGTCGGCAATCAATCTATCTTTACCTGTAACAAACAGGTTATCTGCATATAAAAGTAGTATCACTGGATTGCCTTCTTTAACCTTGTAGAAAAGGTTGGAATCTGCTTTACTCTTGGTAATTCCCAAACTGGATAGAAAGCTGTCTATCCTACCATACCAAGTTCTGCACACATATATGACTACACCATGCTGTCTTGAAATCCATCTGGTGCATCTTCTATTTCATCACTTTTATATTTCTTAATGCTGTCATCTGCAACATGCTTGATCTGATAGTTCCATTTGGAAGTCATAGCAAACTTCCCTTCATGTCTTGGGATTACATCCCAAACATCATTCTTCATGATCGACGGATCAAGGCATTTCATTTCTTCATCCCAGATCCTGGGAACTTCAATATCTTCAATATCTTCAATATCTTCAATAGATATCTTTGTTGCTGGAACAAAATGTTGTAGTTCTTCTTTTGTAGGAGATGGCATACGATCTTTCCTACACAACAAGTTAAATTGCATGATTAGAAAACATCTCATAGTTTTCAGAACAAATTCTTACACATAAAGAAATATGCCATACAGTCATGCAATTATCTTAGCCAATGCTTCAATACAACATTTATCCACATCCCGTAACTTTCTAGATGCCTTCCAATCTCTACCAGAACATTGTTAAGAGTGTGCACAACTCCCAACATGTCAGCAAAGAGGTTTCATTCTAGATAAGTAGCAATGGAATGTTGTACAGTGCCATAGGCCACTTACCCATGTATATTAGTAGTATACTGTTCATCAATGCAACTATTCTAATATGCACAATACATATCCTAAGTCTAGGAACATGAGCATATACATCATTGAACAATTTTATTTAAACAAACAAAAATGCAAGAAATTAAAATACTTATCTTTGTTTGTTCGTTGAGTGGACTCCCTCTGAGTCTTTGCTTCCTTGCAGGAGCTGCTAGAGTCCTAATCTGAAGTAGCTTCTTCTACACCTTTCTGTTGTGGAAAGATGGTCAACTCCCTCTGAATATCTGCATCCTTGCAGAAACTACTGAAGTGTGTTCCTTTGCTTTCTTGCAGGAACAACTGGAGTGTGCTCCCTCTTGATCTTTGCTTCCTGAATTACCTGTTCTTGAACTCATATTCATCCTTGGTCCCTATGCATGCTTATTAGTATCATGAATGTGTTATCCTTGTGATCTCATATAAAATCATACATTCATTAGTATACTATTAAAACACAATAATCTCAAGCATGTATAGTCATGATCATTTCAAACAGAAATAATAAGCATTAGCATTCAAGGATTCTTATGGTTAGTCAAATCATAAGAAACATAACATGTCTAAACCTGTAATTATTCAAGCCTAAGACTCTTCAGGTTAGTTGAATCATCAATCAAGATAAGAGATATAAAATGCATAAAACCTGTGATTATTCAAACCTATACCATCATGATTCTTCTGGTTAGTCATATCATCAATTATGGTAAGAAACATAATATGCATACAATCATGATTATTCAACCCTATGACTTCATGAATAATCATTATCAACAACGCGATAGTATAAGATCCTAACCCAAGGTAGGAATCTAGCTTGATATAGGAAAAACATACCTGGATTATCATGTTATCTAGTTATGTCTAACATACCCGTATAATGTCTTTTGGTTCTCTTCAGTGACTTGTGCTAGTAACCTGCATGTCTCATAAGTTAACCAAGTTATACATACCTCGTGAATGGATCTTGTATGAGATCCATGACAATGGATGAATCTTTGTCCTCATGTTATCATGATCATATGTTCTTGGACCAGAACATGATCTGTCTTTCTTGGTGTACCTTTCATGTTAGTAGACAACATAAACCTCATACAACACCATAATGCATTAGTACAATCATAAGTGTCAACACCCTAACCAATGAATATCTTCTATCATGCATTCATAATTTTGTTAAGGTGATACAACAAATCTAAAATCAAAATTGTACTAACCGTAATAACATGAAGACAAACATACCATAAACTTAATCATGGACAAATATCGAAACATACCTCGATGAGTCATACCTGTCGAGATCGCTTGTAATCTTCTTATGTAAGGCCTTATCCTCATCTCCCTCTGAGACAGGAACTTCTTTCACTTATGCAGGTGATCAATCCATCTTCTTCTAGGATTAACCCATTCCACTTGATTTGCAAGAACTGGACCTTGAGCTGGATATGGGTTTGTTAGAGAAACCCCAAAAATTCAAACTTTGAATTTCATACTTCCGAAAGGATAGAAATATGCGCCTTGATGAGCTGATCAAACTGGTATATTCAGAATTTGAAAACTGCAAAGTTTCACTCCTCAATTTTGCCTTTGAAACTTCCGGATTCACTGGACATGACCCTGAACTGGGGTTTCATGAAGCCCACTCTTTTTCTCAATCAAAATGTTTGATCCAAAGCTCTAAGCTTCTATTTTTCTGAGGAGCTTCCAGCCGTGCTCACAGATTTCAAAAATTCCCATTTTTATAGAAGCCCTAATTTTCCACTTTTCTGATCAAAGTCCCGAACTAGGGTCTAATCAAGCCTGGCCTTCTGCCCAACCAAAAATTCTGATCTTGGTCTCTAAATTTTTATTTTGATGAGTAGCATTCAGCCGTGGTCTCCGATTACAAAAATTCCAACTTTCTCCAAAGCCCTAAATTCCGGAAGCCATGAATGAAGGTACCAAAAAATAATTCTGTTTTGATAGAAATATGTACCTGATTGTTTCTGGTGTAACTCCGAAATTTTTGATCCACAGGGTCTGAAAAAGTTTCCTAAGATATCCTGACCTGTTATCTTTCCATCCTGACAGGTCTGACCTCAATTGGATTCTCTGAGAGAGAGTTATGCCAAATGTCGCAACGTGACCTGTTTTGGGATAAAACAGGAGAGCGAACTTGTACGGCGTGCCACGTGTCACTGTTTTAACTTCGGCCTCTGAAAACGTTTTTTGAGATATCTTGGCCTGTTACCTTTCCATCCTAACAGGTCTGACCTCAATTGGACTCTCTGAGAGAGAGTTATGCCAAATGTCGTAACGTGACCTGTTTATGGGATAAAACAGTAGAGCGAAATTTTACAGCGTACCACGTGTCACTGGTTCAACTTCGGCCTCTGAAAAAGTTTTCTGAGATAGTACAGTCTGTTTACTACCTGTCACTTTTCACGAAATTTCATTTGGAGCTTCCTATCCCAAGTTATGACCTTTTTCCCAAGGTCACCTGATTTTGACTCAGATCTGGAAGAGGCAGAAACCCTATATTGCACAGATCATAAATCACAAAGTACAACGAATTAGAGTTTTTCCTTTGGACACAAGGTACCTGGAGATCTTAGCTTAGGCCTGTAACAATTTCAGATCCGAAAACTTCGCCAAAACAGATTTATAGCGAAAGTGCTACGATGACTGGTTTTTGCTATATCAAGCCCTAGCATCGTAAGTGCAACAAGTGTCATACATGCCATATCATGCCTTCTTTCAGGCTAGCTCTGATACCATGTTAAATTTTAAGAATTTACTTCAATATGATCTAGGATCTTAACTGAGAGAACAACATGTACAGCATATCTACAGCATATCAATCATGGAGACAATAATGCAAGCACACAAGAGACACAAAGATTTACTTGGGGAAAACCATAAAGGTGAAAAACCCCAATAACTTCCTCAGAGATAGATAGAGCAATGATACAACCAACCAAGAGAGATAGCCATAACCTAGCAGCAGATCCTCCTCCTCCATAAGTGCGCCACTCCTCCTTGAGTGCATGTGTGAGAAGTGAGTGAGTAAATAGAGTGCCTCCCGCACTCTATTTATACTTGACTTGACTTGCCTTTTTACCTAACTCATGTAGGCTCGAACTTAACCACATAACATAATGCTGAGTGGGCCAACCCCCAATAGGGTGGTCTAATAACCCTTTGACCCACATTTCCGACCCCCAATAGGGTGGTCTAATAACCCTTTGACCCACATGACTTATACAGGGCCGACACCAAATAAGGTGGTCTAATAACCCATCAAGTATAAGTTACGACACTTACAATATAAATGACGACACTTCCTTATAGAGGAATAATACCATCTCTATAGGAATACAATATACATATATGTGAAATACATTCCGAAGTTACATATACATCAACAATTATTATGTGACGATGATCTCTTTCTGACAAGGAATGGGAAACAGATCATGAAAATGGCTGCAGAAATAAAAATGAAAGATCTCAGATTAATGCACTACTTCTTAGGTCTAGAAGTATGGCATGATCCAAGAGGAATCTTTTAAATCGAGGTAAGTATGCTGTGAAGTTTCTAAAAAGATTTGATATGTTGGAGTGTAAAGACATGGCCACTCCCATGGACTCCAACTTGAAGTTATTAGTTAATGACTCATCGGATTTAGTGGACCTAACCCTATATAGACAAATCATTGGGCCAATGATGTATTTAACAAATACTAGGCCAGATATATGCTTTGTTATAAATACCGTAAGTCAGTATCTAGTAGAACCTAGAAAGGTTCACTTAATAGCTACAAAGCATGTAGTGAGGTACCTAAAAGGTACTTTAGATTTTGGTCTATATAATCTTAGAGGTCATGAACTCCGATTACATGGTTACTCAAATTCTGATTGGGCAGGAAGTGTCTCAGACAGAAAGAGTACATTAGGTGGATGTTATAGTCTTGAATCTACCATGATCTCATGGTTTAGCAAGAAACAATCTAGTGTGGCTCTCAGTACTACTGAAACAGAATATATAGCTGTCTGCTCTGCCAGCTGTGAAACAGTGTGGCCTCAGAAGCTATTATATGGAGTGTTTGACTTAGAAATGGATTCCACTGTGATTATGTGTGACAATCAAAGCTGCATCAAGATGATAGGAAATCTTGTATTCCATGATAAGTCAAAACACATTGAGATCCGATACTTCTATATACGAGGTATGGTGTAGAGAGGAGCTATCAAGCTCGAGTATATAAGCACTGAGGATCAAATTGATGATATCTTGACCAAACCTCTGTCTCGAGTAAAGTTTGAACACTTCCGAGACAAGCTTGGTGTAGTTTAGAAGGACTCTCCTCGAAAGGGGGAGTAGCACAGTATGAGACAGACAAGCCTATCTCATCAATGATGAGGTTACCTATTTTTCTGCACTTACTCACCTAGAATTATTTAGATTTAGGACTCTTATATTCTTTATTTTGATGGTTAGATGTATACATGCTCTTGATGATAGATGTATACATGCTAGATACTTTTGATGATAGATGCTCTTGATGATAGATGCTCTTGATGATAGATGTATACATGCTAGATACTTTTGATGATAGATGCTTTTGATGATTAGATGTATACATGCTTTGATGATGATGATACATGTTGTGGTTATACATGTTGTGGTTATACATGCTTTGATGATGATGATACATGTTGTGGTTATACATGTTGTGGTTATACATGCTTTGATGATGATGATACATGTTGTGGTTATACATGCTTTGATGATGATAATACATGTTGTGGTTATACATGTTATACATGTTGTGGTTATACATGTTGTGGTTATACATGTTTTGATGATGATGATACATGTTGTGGTTATACATGTTCCACACGTTGTGGTTACATATGTTTTGATGATGATGATACATGTTGTGGTTATACATGTTTTGATGATGATGATACATGTTGTGATTATACATGCTTTTGATGTTGATGATACATGTTGTGGTGATACATGTTATGATGATGAGGATACATGTTCTTGATGAACATGTGAATGGATTGGATCATTCCTGGACTTCAGTCTGAAAGAAGAGCCGTAGACGTATGTCTTCGATAATGAAGGGATTGGATCATTCCTGGACTTCAGTCCGAAAGAAGAGCCGTAGACGTATGTCTTCGATAATGAAGGGATTGGATCATTCCTGGACTTCAGTCCGAAAGAAGAGCCGTAGACGTATGTCTTCGATAATGAAGGGATTGGATCATTCCTGGACTTCAGTCCGAAAGAAGAGCCGTAGACGTATGTCTTCGATAATGAAGGGATTGGATCATTCCTGGACTTCAGTCCAAAAGAAGAGCCGTAGACGTATGTCTTCGATAATGAAGGGATTGGATCATTCCTGGACTTCAGTCCGAAAGAAGAGCCGTAGACGTATGTCTTCGATAATGAAGGGATTGGATCATTCCTGGACTTCAGTCTGAAAGAAGAGCCGTAGACGTATGTCTTCGATAATGAAGGGATTGGATCATTCCTGGACTTCAGTCCGAAAGAAGAGTCGTAGACGTATGTCTTCGATAATGAAGGGATTGGATCATTCCTGGACTTCAGTCCGAAAGAAGAGCCGTAGACGTATGTCTTCGAAAATGAAGTCCTTGGTGGACGGTTGAGGATTAAGTCATCCTTGGACGTAGGTCCTAAAAGCACGGTGAAGGATTGGATCATCCTTGGACTTTGGTCCTGTAAACTGAGCCGTAGACGTGAGGTCTCCGAGAACATGATAGGACTGGATCATCCCTGGACTTCGGTTCAAAAGGTACATGACTGGTTTACATCATTCCTTGATGATGATGATGTTCGTGTAATGATGATGACGATGATCGTATGATGACGATGCTGATGATCGTATGATGACGATGCTGATGATCGTGTGATGATGATGCTGATGATCATGTGATGACGATGTTGATCGTGATGCTGATGATCATGTGATGACGATGTTGATCGTGATGCTAATGATCGTATGATGACGATGCTGATGATCGTATGATGACGATGCTGATGATCGTATGATGACGATGCTGATGATCATGTGATGACGATGCTGATGATCGTGTGATGATTATGCTGATGATCATGTGATGACGATGTTGATCGTGATGCTGATGATCGTGTGATGACGATGTTGATCGTGATGCTGATGATCGTATGATGACGATGTTGATGATCGTATGATGACGATGCTGATGATCGTGTGATGATGATGTTGATGATCGTGTGATGATGATGATGTTGATCGTGTGTTGACGATGCTGATGATTGAGTACTATCAACTCTAATGATGTTGATGTTCCAGTATTGAAGATGTTCTAGTAACTGGTTGAGTTACTGATGATGTTGAGAAAGATTCCAATGATTTATAGATGTATCATGTATGATGTTGATGGCTCCTTGCTCGTGCAGATGCTGTTATAATATCCTTCTCATTAAGGGGGAGTGTTGAGATATTGTAACTTCAAAGAATATTATAATTGTACTTTATTATTCTGGAGATGTTTCATTCCTCCGTAAGGATCTTATTGTATATCCGGAGATGTTTATTCCTCCGTCAGAATGTGGTAACTTGGGTTATTAGACTTCCCTAGTGGAGGTCGGCCCTTTATGTGTTATGTGGGTCAAAGGGTTATTAGACCACCCTAGAGGGGTCGGCCCAGTCAGTTGTAGTGGGGTATTTAACCCATTGGTTAAATACGAGCCTACGTGTACTTGTGTAAAAAGATGTGTCAGAGTAGTGTATAAATAGAGGAGGTGTGTTCCTCATTTTACACACACTCACTCACTTGAGGATAGCGCACTTGTGGAGGAGAGGTCTGCTATTGTGGAGGAGGAGATCATGTCTCAGGGTTTCATCTTTGTATATTGCTGGTCATCTATATTGAGGAAGCTTTGCTGGGTTTTCTACCCCATGAGGGTTTTTCAGGATAAATCTCTGTCTCTTATGTTTATGCTGTGCTTGTTGTTTCTTCAGTGATCCTGTATATGCTATTATTGAGAAATGGAATGTAATGCTGCTATTTTCTATCTTAGCATATTGAATTTTAACACCAATCTCCCTTTGTCTAAACCCCTAACCCCCAATTTTTTTTCTCTCTCTCTCTATCTATCTAATACACTAACATCCAATCTCTCTCTCTCTCAAAATAACTAACAACCAATCTCTCTCTAAACACCTAACTGACGAGCTCTCTAATATGCTAACCCCCAATCTCTTTCTAAACACCTAACTGACGATCTCTCTAATATGCTAACCCCCAATCTCTCTCTCCCTCTAAACCACTAACCCACAAAATCTCTCTCTCTCTCTCTCTCTCTCTCTCTGTCTAATCCCCTGACCTCCAATCTCTCTCTCTAAATCCCTAACAACAAATCTTTCTCTAAACACCTAACCGTCAATCTCTCTATCTCTCTCTAAGATGCTACTCTCTCTCTCTCTAAATCACTAACCTTCAATCTCTCTCTTTCTATCTCTCTCTAAACAACTAACCCTCAATCTCTCTATCTATCTCTACACCCATAACCCTCAATCTCTATCTCTCTAAACCCATAACCCCTAATCTATCTATCTCTCTCTAAGCAACTAACCCCAAATCTCTCTCTCTCTCTATCTATCTATCTAAGCCCCTAACCCCCAATCTCTCTCTATGCCTCTCTAAACCACTAACACCCAATCTCTATTTCTCTCTCTTTAAACCCCTAACCCCCGATTTCTCTATTTCTCTCTAAACCCCTGTTTCCCAATCTCTTTCTCTTTCTCTCTCTAAACCCCTATGTTAGTGTTTCAGAATTTACTTCAATCTGATCTAGGATCTTAACTGAGAGAACAACATGTACAGCATATTAATCATGGACAATAATGCAAGCACACAAGAGATACAGAGTTTACTTGGGGAAAACCATAAAGGTGAAAACCCCAATAACTTCCTTAGAGATAGATAGAGTAATGATACAACCCAAGCATAAGAGATACTCCTAGCAGCAGCTTCTCCTCCTCCACAAGTGTGACACTCTCCAAAGAGTGTGAGAGAGAATAGAATGATCAAATAGAGTGTCTCCCGCACTCTATTTATACTTGACTTGACTTGCCTAATAACCTTTACTAGGTCGGCCTTAACTTAACCACATAACATAATGCTGACTGGGCCGACACCCAATAGGGTGGTCTAATAACCCTTTGACCCACATGGCCGACCCCCAATAGGGTGTTCTACTAACCCTTCGACCCACATGACTTATACAGGGCCAACCCCAACAGGGTCGTCTAATAACCCATCAAGTATAAGTTACGACACTTATAATATAAATAACGACACTTCCGTATAGAGGAATAATAACATCTCTATAGGAATACAAACACTTCCGTATAGAGGAATAATACCATCTCTATAGGGGTACAATATACATATATGAAATACATTCTGAAGTTACATATACATCAACACTCCCTCTTAACTAGGAAGGTATTTCTCGACACAGGTCTTCTAGCACAAGTCTTCTTCTCTGGATCATCGTCACTAGATAATCGTCATCGAGTCATCATCATCATCACTGCTGTTGCTATCTCAATCAATCTCTGAATCTACTTGTCATAGGAAGTTCTACAGAGCCAGTCCTTTTTTATACTGGATGTAGGCCCACCACCTGCAGGTCTTCATCATCATTGGCCATACTGTGGAATCCTCAGGACTTATTACGTGCATCACAAAACCTCGAAAGAGCATCCCAGGATGTTACGGGTACACAACTCTGACCTGTAGGATCTCCCAGGGTGCTATTACATCTAACCCCACCACAAAACCTCGAAAGAGCATCCTAGGATGTTACGGGTACACAACTCCAACCTGTAGGATCTCCTAGGGCACAAATTACATGTGGTCACCACAAAACCTCGCAAGAGCATCCCAGGATGTTACAGGTACACAACTCTGACCTGTAGGATATCCCAGGGCACAAATTACATGTGGTCATGGAGAAACCTCGAAAGAGCATCCCAGGATGTTACGGGTACACAACTCTGACCTGAAGGATCTCCCAGGGAGCTATTATATGCCCTAGGACAAAACCTCGAAAGAGCATCCCAGGATGTTACGGGTACACAACTCCGACCTGAAGGATCTCCCAGGGCGCTATTATATGTCCTCCCAGAGCAATGTCTCGAAAGAGCATCCCAGGCAGTTACGGGTACACAACTCCGACCTATAGGATCTCCCAGAGATGCTCATCTGCACAACCTGTTCCACGGCCATAGAGTATCAACCTGATACTCACCATAAATCATCCTGATGTACACATGATCATCACTACATCATCCTGATGCATATCATCTAGAGCAACATCCTAAAGCTCATCATCCATGATCATCCTGATCATACAATACATCTACCTGATGCATACCAAGTATCTACCTGATACATATCATCATACATGATCCACCTAATCATACAATGTATCCACCTGATACATACATAGATACATGATCCATCTGATCACACAATGTATCTACCTAATACATATCAACATACATGATCTACCTGATCATACAACGTATCCACTTGATACATATAAAGATACATGGTCCAAGCATCCAACATGATGCATATACATATACAGAGCAGTAATTGGAGCATCGTCCTGATGCTCATCATTCATGATCCTCCTGATCATCATAGCATCGTCCTCTTCAAATCATCTCATCGTCCATGAAGCACAGGCCAGATGCACAGGATCCAGGACTTACACCACCGACATGGGAGAACACATCTACCACCATTCGGGGAAGGCTCCAGCCCTTACTTTTTCACCATGGGAGAACACCTCTACCACCATGTGAAAAATGGCTTCAGCCCTTACATCCACACCATGGGAGAACACATCTACCACCATGTGAGAATGGCTCAGCAATTACATCACGACCATGGGAGAACACATCAACCATGTCAGAAAATCTCATGTGCATCTACATCTTTCAGACTCATCACTTCCTTTTGGAAGGAACCTCGATCTGAAGTGCACCAAGCCTCTCTCTGAAGTACTCAAACTACACTTTGGCCAACGGCTTGGTCAATACATCTGCAACCTGCTCATCCGTCACAACATACTCTGCTTCAGCTGTACTCAGTGCTACCCAAGACTGCTTCCTACTAAACCAAGAGATCACACTTGATCCCATACTGATGCAACACCCAGATGTGCTCTTCCTATCTGCAGCACTGCCTGCCCAAACTGAATCAAGATGAACCTGCAGGTTAAACCTTTTGATTCACATCATACTTGAGCCCATAATCAACTATACCCTTCAAGTACCTCAGAATATTTTTTACAGCAACCAGGTGAACACTCCTCGGATCCGTCCCGAACTGGCTCAATGTGTTCACCGCAAAGCAAATATCTGGTCTCATGTTTGTCAAGTACATCAAGGACATAAATAAATATGTCATACAGTCATGCAATTATCTTAGCCAATGCTTCAATACAACATTTATCCATATCCTATAACTTTCTAGATGCCTTCCAATCTCTACCAGAACATTGTTAAGAGTGTGCACAACTCCCAACATGTCAGCAACGAGGTTTCATTCTAGATAAGTAGCAATGGAATGTTGTACAGTGCCATAGGCCACTTACCCATGTATATTAGTAGTATATTGTTCATCAATGCAACTATTCTAATATGCATAATACAAAACCTAATTCTAAGAACATGAGTATATACATTATTGAACAATATTATTTAAACAATAAAATATGCAAGGAATGATAATTTAAATACTTATCTTTGTTTGTTTGTTGGGTTGACTCCCTCTCAGTATTTGCTTCTTTTATGCAACTCCATTCTGATGTGGGTTGTGAGAAGTGGTCAACTCCCTCTAAATATCTGCATCCTTGCAGAAACTACTGAAGTGTGCTCCCTCTTGATCTTTGCTTCCTTGCAGGAACAACTAGAGTGTGCTCCCTCTTGATCTTTTCTTCCTTGAAGGAACAACTGGAGTGTGCTCCCTCTTGATCTTTGCGTTCTTGGAGGAACAACTGGAGTGTGCTCCCTCTTGATCTTTGCTTCATGGATTACCTATCCTTGAACTTATATCCATCCTTAATCACTATGCATGCTTATTAGTATCATCACCGTGTTATCCTCGAGGTCTCATACATAATCACACATTTATTAGTATAATCTTAATACTATCAAAACACAATAATCTTAAACATGTATAGTCATGATCATTTTAAACACAAATAATAAACATTAGTATTCAAGGTTTCAGGGAAGTCTTCTTTTACTCATGCATATTCTTATTTGATCATAGGACTCTTTTGTTTAGTTAAATCATCAATCAAGATAAGAGACATAATATGAATAAACCCTTGATTACTTACATTTCTAACTTTATGAATAAACATAACCAATCATACCAAGTATACTTATATAAGGGATCCTAACACAAGGTAGGATTCTAACTTGATATAGGAAAAACATACTTGGATTGGTATGTTATCTAGTTATGTCTAACATACCTACATGATGTCTTCTTGATCTCTTCAATGACTTGTGCTAGTAACCTGCATATCTCATAGGTTAACTATTATAGAATCAAGTTATACATACCTCACAAATAGATCTTCTAAGTGATTCATGACAATAAATGAATCTTTGTCCTCATGTTATCATGATCATATGTTCTTGAAATAGAACATAATTTGTCTTTCTTGGTGTACCTTTCATGTTAGCAGACAACATAAACCTCATACAACACCATAATGCATTGGTACAATCATAAGTGTCTACACCCTAATCAATGAATATCTTCTATCATGCATTCATAATTTTATTAAGGAAATACGACAAGTCTAAATTTAATCAAGATTGTACTAACCGTAATAACATGAAGACAAACATACCATAAACTTAATCATGAACAAATCTTGAAACATACCTAGATGAGTCATACCTATCGAGATTGACTGTAATCTTCTTATGTAAGGCCTTAGCCTCATCTCCCTCTGAAATAGGAAATTCTTCACTTATGCAGGTGACCAACCCAATCCACTTGATTTGCTGGAACTAGATCTCGAGCTAGATTAGGGTTTGTCAGAGAAACCCTAAAAAATCAAACTTTGAATTTCAAACTTTCGAAAGGATAGAAATATGCGCCTTGATGAGCTGATCAAGCTGGTATACTCATAATTTGAAAACCGCAAAGTTTTACCCCTCAAATTTGCCTTTGAAACTTTTGGATTCACTGGACATGACCCCGAACTAGGCTTTGAGAAAGCCCACCCTTCTTCCCAATCAAAAGGTTCGATCCAAAGCTCTAAGCTTCTATTTTTCTGAGGAGCTTCTAGCCGTGGTCACAGATTTCAAAAATTTCCATTTTTCCAGAAGCCCTAATTTTCCACTTTTCCGATCAAAGCCCCGAACTAGGGTCTGATCAAGCCCGACCTTCTTCCCAACCAAAAATTCTTATCTTGGTCTCCAAATTTCAGTTTTGATGAGTAGCATTCAGCCGTAGTCTCCGATTACAAAAATTCCAACTTTCTCCAAAACCCAAAATTCCGGAATCCATGAATGAAGGTGCTCAAAAATAATTCTGTTTTGACAGAAATATGTACTTGATTGTTTCTGGTGTAACTCCAAACTTTTCGATCCACAGGGTCTAAAAAATTTGCTTGTGATATTCCGACCTGTCATCTTTCCAACCCCATAGGTCTGACCTCAAATGGATTCTCTAAGAGAGAGTTATGCCAAGTGTCGCAACGTGACCTTTTTATGGGATAAAACAGATGAGTGAACTTGTACGGCTTGCCACGTGTCATTGGTTCTGTTTCGGTCTCTAAAAACATTACCTAAGAAATTTCAGTCCATGTACTACCTATCACGTTTTACTAAATTTCATTTGGAGCTTCTTAGCCCAAGTTAAGACCTTTTTTCCAAGGTCACCTGTTTTTGACTGAGATCTAGAAGAGGTAGAAACCCTATATTGTACAGATCATAAATCACAAACTACAATGCGTTAGAGGTTGTATTTTGGACACAAGGTACATGGGGATATTAGCTTCGCCCTGTATGATTTTTAGACCCTGAAACATTGCTGAAATTTATTTATAGCGAAAGTTCTACGATGACTGGTATTTTCTATATCAAGCCCTAACATTGTAAGTGCAACAAGTGTCATACATGCCATACCATGCCTTCTTTCAGGCTAGCTCTGATACCATGTTAGTGTTTCATAATTTACTTCAATCTAATCTAGGATCTTAACTGAGAGAACAACATGTACAACATATCTACAACATATTAATCATGGACAATAATGCAAGCACACTAGAGACACAGAGTTTACTTGGGAAAAACCATAAAGGTGAAAAACCCCAATAACTTCCTTAGAGATAGATATAGCAATGATACAACCCAAGCATAAGAGATACTCCTAGAAGCAGCCTCTCCTCCTCCACAAGTGCGCCACTCTCCAAAGAGTGTGAGAGAGAATAGAATGATCAAATAGAGTGCCTCTCGCACTATATTTATACTTGACTTGACTTGCCTAATAACCTTTACTAGGTCGGCCTTAACTTAACCACATAACATAATACTGACTGGGTCGACACCCAAGAGGGTGGTCTAATAACCCTTTGAACCACATGGCCGACCCCCAATAGGGCGGTCTAATAACCCTTCGACCCACATGACTTATACAGGGCCAACCCCAACAAGGTGGTCTAATAACCCATCAAGTATAAGTTACGACACTTACAATATAAATAACGACACTTCTGTATAGAGGAATAATAACATCTCTATAGGAATACAAACACTTCCGTATAGAGGAATAATACCATCTCTATAGGATTACAATATACATATATGAAATACATTCTAAAGTTACATATACATCAAGACCCTAAACCCCAGTCTTTCTCTTCCTATCTTTCTCTCTCTCTCTAAACACCTAACCTCCTATCTCTCTCCCTCTAAACCCATAACCCTCTCTCTCTCTCTCTCTCTAAAACCCTAACCACCAATCTCTCTCTCTCTCTAAATCCCTAACCACCATCATCTCTCTTTCTCTCTCTCTCTAAATACCTAACCTCCAATCTCCCTATCTCTCTGTAGGAAACTAACCGCACCCCTAATCACCAATCTCTCAATCTCTCTGCAAAATCCTAACCCCCATTCTCTCTCTCTCTTAATCTAAATGTCTAACCCCCAATCTGTCTCTCACTATCTATCTATCTATCAAAAATCCCTATCCCCAATAACTCTCTCTCTCTCTCTCTCTAAGCCAATAACCCATAATCTCTCTATGTCTCTCACTATCTCTCCCTAAAACCCTAATCGCTAATCTCTCTCTCTCTCTCTCAACCCCTATCGAGCAATCTCTCTCTCTCTCTCTCTCTCTCTCTCTCTCTCTCTCTCTCTCTCTAAGCCCCTAACCCCCAATATCTCTTTTCCTATCTTTCCCTCTCTCTCTAAGCACCCAGCCTTCTCTCTCTCTCTCTCTCTCTCTCTCTCTCTAAGCCCCTAACCCCCAATATCTCTTTTCCTATCTTTCTCTCTCTCTCTAAGCACTTAACCTTCTCTCTCTCTCTCTCTCTCTCTCTCTCTCTCTCTCTCTAAGAACCTAACCTCCTAACTCTCTCTCTCTCTCTAACCCCCAAACCCACATTCTCTTTGTCTCTCTCTCTCTCTAAACATCTAACCCCCAATCTCTTTATCTCTCTCTAGACAACTAATCATAGCGCTAACCACCAATATCTCTCTCTATAAACCCCTAACTCCCATTCTCTATCTCTATCTCCCTCTCTCTTTCTCTTAATCTAAATCTCCCATCCCCCATATCTTTCTGTATCTATCTATCTATCTAAACGTCGTATCCCCAATAACTCTCTCTGTCTCTAAACCCATAACCCCTAGTCTCTATTTGTCTCTCACTATCTCTCTCTCTAAACCCCTAACCACTAATCTCTCTATCTCTCTCTCAACCTCTATCGAGCAATCTCTCTCTCTCTCTCTCTCTCTCTCTCTCTCTCAGCCCCTAACCCCCAATATCTCTCTTCCTATCTTTCTCTCTCTCTCTCTCTCTAATCACCTATCCTCCTAACTCTCTCTTTGAATCTCTCTCTCTAAGCCCCTAACCTCCAATCTCTTTGTCTCTCTTTCTCTCTCTCTCTCTCTCTAATCCCTAACCCCCAATCTCTCTCTCTCTCTCTCAAAACCTACCCCCCAATCTCTCTATCTCTCTCTAAACAACTAACCACCAATCTCTCTCTCTAAAACCATAACACATCATCTCTCTCTCTCTCTCTCTCTCTCTCTCTCTCTCTCTAACCACAATCTCTCTCTCTCTAACCACAAATATCTCTCTTTCTATATCTCTCTCTAAACTCTTAGCCCCTAATCTCTCTATCTCTCGCTAAAACCCTAACCCCCAATCTCGCTGTCTCTAAACCACTAACCCTGAATTTCTATCTTCCCATCTCTCCCTCTCTAAACCCAAAACCCCCCATTCTCGCTCTTTCTTTAATCCCCTAACACCCAATCTCTCTATGTCGAACCACCTAACTCCCAACATTGCTCTCTCTCTAAACCCCTAAGCCCTAATCTCTCTCTCTCTCTCTATAAACGCTTAAATCCTAATATCTATCTCTCTCAACCACTAACCTCCAATCTCTCTCTCTCTCTCTAAACCTTAACCCCCAATATCTCTCTCTAAATCCATAACCCCAATCTCTCTCTTTCTTTGTCATCCTTATCCCTAAACCCCTAACCCCCAATTTTTGTCTCTCTCTATAAACCACTAATCCCCAATATCTCTCTCTCTCTCTCTAAACTCCTAAACCCAAATCTCTCTCTCTCTCTCTCTCTATCTATCTATCTATCTAAACGCCTAAGGACACCAATATCTCTCTGTCTCTAAACCACCAACATCCAATATCTCTCTCTCTAAACTCCTAAACCCAAATCTCTCTCTCTCTCTCTCTCTCTATTTATCTATCTATCTAAACGCCTAAGGACACCAATATCTCTCTGTCTCTAAACCACCAACATCCAATATCTCTCTCTCTAAACCACCAACATCCAATATCTCTCTCTCTAAACCACCAACATCCAATATCTCTCTCTCTAAAACCCTAACCCCCAATCTCTCTCTCTATAAACATGTAACTGAAAATCTCTCTCTCTCTCTCTCTCTCTATCTATCTATCTAAATCACTAAACCCCAATCTCTCTCTCTCTCTCACTCTAAACCCTGAACCCCCGACCTCTCACTCTAAAACCCTAACCCCTAATCTCTCTCTCTCTCTCTCTCTAAACCCCTAACCTCCAATCTAAATCTCCACCTCTAAACCCGTAACCACAAATATCTCTCTCTCTCTCTCTAAACCCCTAAGCCCCAATCTCTCTCTCTATCTAAACCCCTAAGCCCCAATCTCTCTCTCTCTCTAAACCACTAATCCCAAATCTCTCTCTATCTAAAACCCTAACTCTAATCTCTCTCTCTCTCTCTCTCTCTCTCTCTCTCTCTCTCTAAGCACCTAAACCCAAATCCCCCCCTCTCTCTCTCTTACTCTTTATATCTCTCTCTCTATCTATATTAATTGTTGACCCTTGACCCTTGATCTGTCTCTCTCCCTATCTTTCTAAACCCTAACCACCAATCTCCCTCTCTCTAAACTCCTAACACCCATTCTCTCTATCTTTCTCTCTCTAAAGCATTAACTCTCAATCTCTCTCTAAATCCTTAATCCCCAACTATCTCTCTCTCTCTCTCTCTCTAAACCCATAAACCCCAATCTCTATGAATCTCTCTAAAGTACTAACCCCCAATCTCTCTCTCTCTCTAAACCCCTAGTCTCTCTCTCTCTAAACCCCTAACCCCCAATCTCTCTCTTCATATCTCTCTCTAACTGTAAACCCCGAACCCCCAATCTCCCTCTCTCTCACTAAACCCTAACCACAATTCTCTCTATTTCTAACTCTAAACTTCTAACCACCATTATTTCTATCTCTGTTTGAACTACTAACCCCACCCTTAACCCCCAATCTCTCTCTCTCTCTAAAACCCTAACACCCAATATTTTTGTTTCTCTCTTTCTAAACCCCTAACCAACAATCTCTCTATTTCTATCTCTCTCTCTTCAAAAACCTAACCCTCAATCTCTCTATCTATCTCTACACCCATAACCCCCAATCTCTATCTATCTAAACCCATAACCCTTAATCTCTCTATCTCTCTCTAAACAACTAAACATCTCTCTATATCTGTCTCTAATCCCCTAACCCCCTATCTTTGTATATGCCTCTCTAAACCACTAACACCCAATCTCTCTTTCTCTCTCTTTAAACCCCTAACCCCCAATTTCTCTATTTCTCTCTAAACCCCTATCCCCCATGCTCTCTCTCTTTCTCTCTCTAAACCCCTAACCCTTAGTCTATCTCTTCCTATCTTTCCCTCTCTCTCTAAACACCTAACCTCCTATCTCTCTCCCTCTAAACCCATAACCCTCTCTCTCTCTCTAAACCCCTAACCACCAATCTCTCTCTCTCTCCCTAAATCACTAACCACCATTATCTATCTTTCTCTCTCTCTCTCTAAACACCCAACTCCCATTCTCTCTATCTCTCTCTATATGACTAACCGCAACCCTAATCACCAATCTCTCTCTCTCTATAAACCCCCAACCCACATTCTCTTTCTCTCTCTTAATTTAAATGTATAACCCCCAATATCTCTCTCTCTCCTAATATAAATGTATAACCCACAATCTCTCTCTCTTTATCTCTCTCTCACTATCTATCTAGCTATCAAAATTCCCTATCCCTAATAACTCTCTCTCTCTCTCTCTCTCTAAACCCATAACCCCTAATCTCTCTATGTCTCTCACTATCTCTCTCTTTAAACCCCTAACCGTTAATCTCTCTATCTCTCTCTCAACCCCTATAGAGCAATCTCTCTCTCTCTCTCTCTCTCTCTCTCTCTATCTATCTCTCTAAGCCCCTAACTCCCAATATCTCTCTTCCTATCTTTCTTTCTCTCTCTAAGCACCTAACCTCCTAACTCTCTCTCTCTCTCTCTCTATAAGGACTTAAGCTCCTAACTCTCTCTCTCTCTCTCTAACCCACTAACCCCCATTCTCTTTCTCTCTCTCTCTCACTCTCTAAACCCCTAACCCCCAATATCTCTTTCTCTTTCTAAACCCTTAACCACCATTCTCTTCCATTCTCTCTCTCTCTCTAAACACATAACCCCCAATCTCTCTATCTCTCTCTAAACAACTAACCCCACCACAAACCCTCAATATCTCTCTCTAAAACCATACCACAATCTTTCTCCCTCTCTCTCTCTAAACCCTTAACCACAAATTTCTCTCTTTCTATCTCTCTCTAAACAACTATTGTCCAATCTCTCTTTGTGTCTCTCTAAACCCAAAACCCACATTCTCTCTATTTCTTTAATTTGATAACCACCAATATCTCTCTCTCTCTCAACACCTAACCCCTAATCTTTCTCTCTCTCTCTCTCTCTCTCTCTCTCTCTCTCCCTAACGCCTAATCCCCAATATCTCTATATTTATAAACACCTAACTCATAATATCTCTCCCTCTATCTCTCTCTCTAAACACCTAACATCCAATATCTCTCTCTCTCTCTCTAAATGTGTAACCTCCAATATTTTTCTCTCTCTCTCTCTCTCAAACTCCCTAAACCCCTAACAGTCAATTTCTATCTCTTTAAATTCCTAACCCCTTATTTGTCTCTCTCTCTAAACCCCTAACTCTCAATCTCTCTCTCTCTCTCTAAATCCTAAACCACATTCTCACTCTTTCTCTCTCTCTCTCTCTAAACCCCTAACCCCAAAATCTCTCTCTCTCTCTCTATCTCTATATATATATATATATATACCCATAACCACTAACGTACAATCTCTCTCTCCAAACCCCTAACCTCCAGTCTCTCTCTCTAAACCCCTAACATCCAATCCCTCTCACTGAACACCTAACCCCCAATCTCTCTCTCTAAATCCCTAACCCCCAATCTCTCTCTCCGTTCTCTCTAAACCCCGAACCTCCAATATCTATGTCTAAACACGTAAAGACCAGTCTATCTCTCTCTCTCTCTCTCTCTAAACCCCTAATCCCCTATCTCTCTATGTCTCTCTAAACCCTTAACACCCAATCTCTCTCTCTCTCTAAGCCATTAACCCCCAATCTCTCTCTCTCTCTAAACCATTAATCCCAATCTATCTCTCTAAATCCCTCTCTCAAAACCCTTAATCTCAGTCTCTCTCTCTCTCTCTAAAATGCTAAAAGCAAATCTTTCTCTCTCTCTCTCCAAAACCTTGGAACCCAATCTTGCTATCTCTCTCTTTGTCTAAATGCTAACCAACAATCTCTCTCTTTCAATCTATTTTTCTCTAAACCCCTAATCCCCAATTCTCTCGCTCTAAACTCAAAACCCCCAAGCACTCCCTTCCCGCCTCTCTCTCTAAACCCCCAACCTCCTCTCTCTCTCTCTCTCTCTCTCTCTCGTTCTTGCTTTCGCTCTTGCCATCGCTCTCTCTCTCTCTCTCTCTAAACACCTAACCACCAATATCCCTCTCTCTCTAAACCCTAACCCCAATCTCTCTCTGTATTTAAACCCCTAACTCCCAGTCTCCTTCTTTATCTCTCTCTCATTCTAAACCCCTAATCTCTCTCCCTCTCTCAACCTCTAAACCCCAATCTCTCTCTCTCTAAACCTCTAACCTCCAATCTCCTCTCTCTCCATCTCAACTCCTAACCTCTAATACCTCTCTCTCTATAAACCCTAACCCCCCAATCTTTGTGTGTGTGTGTGTAAACCGTTAACCCGGAATCTCCCTCTGTCTAAACCTAGGCCCCTAATCTCTCTCTCTCTCTCTCTCTATATATATATATATATATGTCTAATCCCCTAACCTCCAATCTCCCTCTCTCTCTCTCTCTTTCTAAATCCCTAGAAACCAATCTCTCTCTAAATACCTAACTACCAATCTCCATATCTCTCTCTAAACACCTAACCCCCAATCTCCCTCTCCATCTTCCTAATCACTAACACCCAATCTCTCTGTCTCTCTGAACCCCTAATTTCCAATCTTTCTATGTCTCTAAACCTAAAACCCCCATTTTCTCTATTTATTTAATTCGCTAATTACCAATCTCTCTCTCTCTCTCTAAACAACTAACCCCTAACCCACAATCTCTCTCTTTCTTCTCTCTCTAAACCCTAATCCTTACTCTCTCTCTCTCTCTAAACCCTAACCTGTAATCTCTCTCTCTCTGTAAATGGCTAACCCCTAAACCCCAATATCTCTATCTCAATAAACCTCTAACTCTTAATCTCTCTCCCTCTATCTCTCTCTCTAAACAACTAATGTCCAATCTTTATCTCTCTCTAAACACATAACCCCTTATATGTATCTCTCATTATGTCTCTCTCTAACACTTTCTAATCCCCTAACACTCAATTTCTCTCTCTTTAAACCCATAACCCCTCATCTCTCTCTCTCTAAACCCCTAACCTTCAATCTCTCAATCTCCCTCTCTAAACCCCTAAACCCCAATATCTCTCTTTTTGTTACTAAACCCTTGACCTCCAATCTCTCTCTCTCTCTCTCTCTCTATCTCTCAAGAACATTAACCCACAATATCTCTCTCTAAACCCATAACCTCCAACCTCTCTCTCTCTCAAACCTTTATCACCCATCTCTCTAAACAACAAAACCTCAAACTCTCTCTTTCTTTAAGCCCCTCATACCCAATCTCTCTCTCTCTCTCTCTAAACCCCTAACCCCCAAACTACCTGTCTTTGTAAACCACTAGCCCCCAATCTCTCTCTATCTCTCTCTCTCTCTCTCTCTATTTATCTATCTATCTAAATCCTTATACGACAATCTCTCTGTCTCTCTCTCTCTCTCTTTCTCTCTCTCTAAACCCCTAACACCCAACCTCTCTCTCATCCTCTAAACCACTAACCCCCAATATCTCTCTCTCTCTAAACCATTAACCCCTAGTCTCTCTCTCACACACACACTCTCTCTCTAAACCCCTAACCTCCCCATCCTTCTCTCTCTAAAACACTAACACCCATTCATTCTTTGTCTCTCTACAACCCTGAAACACAATCTTTCCTTCTCTCTCTCTGTCTAAACACCTAACCACCAATCTCTCTCTTTCTATCTAGATTTATCTAAAACCCTAACCCCCAATCTCTTTATCTTTTTCTAAACACCTAACCCCCAATCTCTCTCTCTAAACACCTAACCTGCAATATCTCTCTCTCTCTCTCTCTCTCTCTCTCTCTCTCTCTCTCTCTCTCAGTCTCTCTCTCTCTCTCTCTCTTTGTATTTTTCTCTCTAAACCACTACCCCCAATCTCTCTCTCTCTACACCCCTAACCCCAAACTCTCTCTCTCTCTCTCTCTAAACCCCTAACCCCCAATCTCTCTCTCTCTCTCTCTCTCTCTCTCATTCTAAACCCCTAACCCTCAATATATCTATTTCTCTCAACCCCTAAACCCTAATCTCCCTCTCCCTCTAAACCCCTAACCTCCAATCTCTCTCTCTCCATCTCACCTCCTAACCACTGATCTTTCTCTCTAAACGCTTACCCCCAATGTCTCTCTCTCTGTGTGTGTGTAAAACGCTAACCCTGAATCTCCTTATGTCTAAACCCCATCCCCCATTTTCTCTCTCTCTCTTTCTTTGGATATCTAATCCCCTAACCTCTAATATCTCTCTAATCACCTAACCCTAGTCTCTCTATCTCTCTCTAAATCCCTAACCCCAAATTTCTCTCTCTCTCTCTCCCTGTCAATAACTCTCAATCTCTCTATTTCTATCCCTCTTCCTCTCTAAACCCCTAATCTCCAATATCTCTCTATCTTTAAATCCAAAACCCTCATTCTCTATATTTCTTTAATTCCCTAATTGCCAATATATCTATCTCTCTCTAAACACCTAACCCATAATATACCTCTATCTCTCTCTAAACCCTAACCCCAATCTCTCTCTATTTCTCTCTCTATACACCCTTAATCCCTAATCTCTCTCTCTCTCTCTCTCTCTCTATCTCTCTCTCTCTAAACCCCTAACGCCTAAGCCCCAAAATATCTATCTCTATAAACCCTAACTCATAATCTCTCTCTCTCCCTCTATCTCTCCCTCTAAACACCTAACATCCAATCTCTCTCTCTCTCTCAAACTCCCTAAACCCCTAAGAGTCAATTTCCTTCTCTCTAAACCACTAACCGCTGATCTCTCTCTCTCTCTCTCTCTCTCTCGACCATAACCAACATTCTTACTATTTCTCGCTCTCTCTATCTAAACCCCTAACCTTGAAATCTCTCTCTCTCTGTCTCCATCTCTCTCTCTCTCCAAACCACTAACCTCCAATCTCTCTCTCTAAAACCCTAACAACCAATCTCTCTCTCTAAACACCTAACCCTCAATTTCTCTCTCTTGAAACCTCTAAAACCCAATCTCTTTCTCTCAAAACCCCTAACCGCTACTATCTCTCTTTCTGTCTCTAAACCCTCAATCTCTCTCACTAAATCCCTAACCCCCAATCTCTCTCTCCCTTTCTATTTAAACCCATAACCTCCAATATCTCTGTCTAAACCCCTAAAGAACAATCTCTCTCTCTCTCTCTCTCTCTCTCTCTCTCTCTCTCTCTCTAAACCCCTAATCCCCTATCTCGCTATGTCTCTCTAAACCATTAACACCCAATCTCTATCTCTCTCTCTAAGCCATTAACCCTCAATCTCTTTCTCTCTAACTCTCTCTCTCTAAATCCCTAACCCGGGTCTCTCTCTCTCTAAAACACTAATGCCTAATCTTTCTCTCTCTCTCTCTAAAACCTTGAAACCCAATCTTTCTATTTCTCTCTCTATCTAAACCCTAACCACCATTCTCTCTCATTCTATCTATATTTCTCTAAACCCTAAACCCCAATCACTCTCTTCCTACCTCTCTGTGTGTGTGTGTTTCTCTCTCTAAATACCTAACAACCAGTCTCTCTATCTCTCTCTAAACACATAAACTCCAATCTCTCTCTCTCTCTCTCTCTCCCTCTAACTAACTAATGCCCAATCTGTCTCTTTCTATCTATTTGTCTCTCCAAGCCCCTAATTTCCAATCTTTCTCTGTCTCTAAACCTCAAACTCCCATTCTCTCTATTTCTTTAATTCACTAATTGCCAATATCTCTCTCTCTAAACAACTAACCCCTAACCCCCAATATCTCTCTCTCTAAACCCTAACCCCTAATCTCTCTATCGCTCTTTGTAAACACCTAACCCCTAAGCCCCAATATATGTATCTCTATAAACCCCTAACTCATAATATCTCTCTCTAAATAGATAATGTCCAATCTCTCTCTCTCTCTCTCTCTCTCTAAACACATAACCCCCAATCTGTATCTCTCTGTCTATCTCTCTCTAACACTTTCGAATCCCCTAACACTCAATTTCTCTCTCTCTAAATCCCTAACCCCTTATCTCTCTCTTTCTAAACCACTAACAACCAATCTCTCTCTCTCTAAACACTAACCCACATTCTCTCTCTCTCTCTCTCTCTCTCTCTCTCTCTCTCTCTCTCTCTCTCTCTCTCTATATATATATATATATATATATATATATATATATATGAACACCTAACCACAAATCTCCCTCTCTCTAAACCCCTAACCCCAATCTCTCTCTCTCTCTCAACTCCTAAACCCCAATCTCTTTCTCCAAACCGCTAACCTCCAATCTCTATATCTCCATCTCAACTCCTAACATCTAATCCCTCTCTCTCTATAAACCCTAACCCCCAATCTTTGTGTGTGTGTGTAAAACATTAACCCTGAATCTCTCTCCGTCTAAACCTAGGCCCCTAATCTCTCTCTCTCTCTCTCTGGATGTCTAATCCCCTAACCTCCATTCTCTCTCTCTCTCTCTCTCTCTCTCTCTCTAAATCCATAACAACCAATATCTCTCTAAACACCTAACCCCAAATATCTCTCTCTCTCTCCCTCTAAATCACTAACTCCCAATTTATCTCTTTCTATCTCTCTGTCTCTCCAAACCCATAATTTCCAATCTTTCTCTGTCTCTAAACCTCAAACCACCATTCTATCTATTTCTTTAATTCGCTAATTGCCAATCTCTCTCTATCTCTCTCTCTCTCTCTCTCTCTAAAAAACTAACCCCTAACCCCCAATCTCTCTCTCTCTCTAAACCATAACCCCTAACCTCTCTCTCTAAACCCTAACCCATCATCTCTCTCTCTCTCTCTCTCTCTCTCTCTCTAAATGGTGAACCCCTAAGCCTCAATATCTCTATCTCTATAAACCCGTAACTCATAATCTCTCTCTCCCTCTATCTCCCTCTCTAAACAGCTAATGTCCAATCTCTCTCACTCTCTAAACATTTAACCCCCTATTTGTATCTCTCTGCATGTCTCTCTCTAACCCTTTCTAATCCCCTAACACTCAATTTCTCTCTCTCTCTAAACCCATAACCCATTATCTCTCTCTCTCCCTCTAAAAACCTAACCTTCATTCTCAATCTCTCTCTCTCTCTCAATCTCTCTTTCTTCTTCCACTTTCAAGTGGAAGAATAAACAAAATTGATCGAAATCATCCCACCCGTAATGGGATGGCGCGTGAAAGTGTAGAATGAGAATGTTTTATGGTTTGGCACCTCAGTCTATCTCAAATGTTGATTTTTAAAGAGTTTCGATTTTCATCACTGCTATCGACCAAACTCAAATAACAAGGCCAATGCATGTCGGCCAAACTTGAGTTATTAATGTCGGCCAATCTCAAACTATCATGCCGCAAACTTGAATTATTATGCCGATACATCTACGTCACTCGCTAAGATTTAAACTTGCATCTAGCAAAATTTAAATTATGCGGAATTTGACCTTATGGAGCTAGGCATTTTTGGTTGATACACCTGGAGGGCCATTTTTAATTGTTAATGTGATGTGGAGCACATACTTTTGATGACAATAAAAATTAGAACGTGGGTAGAACGGAACACAAAATGTAAGGCTTAGGTTAAATAAAAGCACGTGTGAATTGTAGCCAAGTTTTATGCATAGTTTAGAATGGTGTAGGTGAGCTTAGAATTAGGATAGAGTATTGTCTTGTTATGTTGGATCAATTTCGTCATCAAATGATATAGATAATGTGCAAGATGATGCAATTGAATGTGATAAGGAATCACCACAATAAAATTAGGAAGATTTAGAAGAGAAATTAAGATATTTGAGGAAAGTCCTTAGTAGCAAAAATAAAGCAATTGTTCATCACCGGGTTAAGAATTTCAAACCAATGTCACTCATCAAATTTGATAGTTTCAACCAGAACTTATGATCACATTTCAGCGCTATTTGATGACTATTTTGCTGGAGTGTTGGTTGTATTTGAAGACTAAATTACCTAGTGACGGGTAATTTACCCATCAAAATCCATGCCTATTCACCACTAATATATTTTAAGGAGAAAATTATAATATATTGATTAAAGTATATCACCACTAACATAATAACCTTAGAAACACATAATATGTATAATAATATAAATTATAGTGTACTTTTAAATTGTAATAATAATAATAAATCATTTTTAAAAAGATATAATGTATTTAAAATATATATACACATAATATTTAATCAATCATCAAACTTATATAATATATCCATTTTATTAAATATTTATTAATTTTATTATAAAACATATGAGATATATTTTTCATAAATTATTTCATGAAGTGATATGTTAAATTATTTTCAATTAATTTTCATTTAGAAAAGAGTCAAATCATAATTTGTATGACTGTTAATATAGTTATATAGATATATATTTAAATGTAAATACAAGTGTACCCATAATTAAATCCTTCACCACACCTAGGATTGGTTTCTACATAAACTATACAACTTCAATACAATTATGAGTTGATAGTGTTGATACCAAAAAGTTCATAACCAATAAAGATTCAAAACAAAACATGCAAAAATTTACAATTGAAGAATCCTTCTTAAAAACGTGGAAATATAGATAAAAACCAACTATCCCTTAATATATAAATGAACACAATACATTATAATTGGATAACATTTTAAACTTTATTATTAAACCACCATTACACTGAACTAGTCAGTTAAGCCAAGGTCCTCACTCTTACAGTGAAAGGAGTTTCTTATACTGCCTTCCTGAACTAGTGAGTTAAACCAAGGTCCTCACTCTTGTAGCTAAAGGAGTTTCCTATAGTGGCTTGGGGAGTATTTATGTGACAAGAAATATTATTAATTTAATCATGAATGAAGTACAAGATTCATTTTCCTATTTTACTAAGATATCTTTGCAAAGATGCATACATACATATATATGATACTTTGCATTATTAATTTTTATAAAGGTGGCACAAGTCAGGTTGGAAGGACCTTCTTGCTTAACAAAACATGCGACACACATGACGCTCACACAGACTAGGTGTAAACAGGATGCTAGAAGCTGGCTTCTATTACTTCAATCAACTAATGGTTACAATGTGAAATGTAAAAGGACTAAACTAGTCGTCCTCAGCCTAATACAATATACAGAAGTAAAATGGTGTGTTCTCTCCCTATGTGTTACCCTCTCCTCCTCTCAGTCTTTTGTTGAATTCTAGAAGGAATGAGCAATGAGTGATGAGCGATCCCCTCCTCTGTGCCTATGCATTGGTATTTTACCCTGTTGCTGCTCATCCCGAGGTCCACTCTGTTCCCATGACACTCTTCCTCTATCCACTGAATCCTCTAGACCCTGCAAACTTGGAGTTGTTAGTGCCCTCTGGCAATGCTTCTCAACCTCTGCCTGTGGTGACATATGTCCTAATCCCAACCACCTTCTTAACTGCTCATAACTTCCTTAGCAACCCCGAACGGCTACCAAGTACTTCGCCTTGACTTTCGAACTTCTCTGAGTCCGCTACAGTAGTCGGTCCCATCACTGACCTCTGCCATACTACCTTTCGTCATCCTTTGACTTTACCTGTCGGATTTACTTTGCGTTTATGGCTTTCCAGTCCACCCCTTCGTCCATGCTTTGGATTCCGCCGCTACCTGTCGGTGTCGCGATTCGACAACTTGTCAACACTCGACCTCTTCCGCTGCAAGCATGTCATCCATCGACATCTTAACTTGTCGACCTTCGACCTTCTCCTTGTTTCGACTACACCTCGACAGCTCCTTGCTCGACTACTTGGATTTCAATAGCCAGTCTTCCTTCCGCACTAGTGGTCGTAAAAAATTGCCTAGTCAACTTCTCATGTCGATTATCTTTGACTGTTCTGCCTAGGCCCTAATGCTCCTACATCAAAAGGTATCATTGATTTGTTCCTTTCATTTGTCTACTTTTTTGTTTATAGCTACTTAGTGGGATTAGAATCACGGGGAGGGGAAAACAAAAAAGAATGTGATTTAAAAAGTGAGAAATGTTGAAGGAGAGGGGAGAGATTCACCATGAAAGTTTTGAATGAAAAAAACTAACATAACTAAGAGTTGTATTTGCATAATTTTTATCGTATTAATTTGATCATTCACATTATAATATTTGTAACATATTAACACCCTAATATGTTAAATCAAATTAGAATACAACCATAATTCTTTAACCAAGATTATATTACAATAGACCAAAAAATCATTGGCAAAAAAAAAAACAAAAACATGTCAAAAACTAACCCAAAAAAAATATCCAACCCCCAAAAATTGAGCAACTTCCCTTTACCTCAACAATTTGGAGCTAATTTACCCCTCGCCTAAATGATTCTTGATCAAAGTTTTACAAAATTTATAATCTTCAATATACATATACCCATTTTTGGAGAAAGCATCATTTTTATTACAAGTAACTATACTTGGACATGCATTATATTTGTAGTGTCAAATCATATCATATGCTAAATTACATCCATTCACTTGCTGTTTTACTCTTATTACCTTCTCATATTTCCATATGATTTAGTGTTCACTTGTATTCTATAATCATAACACATAGAAGTATGAGAACATAATCATTGTTCAAACAATTTTAGGCATGCTTTCTTTGATTATATTCAATGTTCAATGAAATGTTGTGTGTTGGTATAGTAATAATACTATCCTTTATTATATAGTTCATGATTTTACCGATAGAAAGATAATGTGTCATCCTCCATATTATTATTGAATTGAATTAGCATAGATCTATCTTATATGTTATCTATTAAGCATCTAGAGGGATCCATTTTTTTTATGTGTAATTTTTTTTTCTTGGATCCCTCTTGGTACCTAATAGATGTTGGTTTAAGATAGATCTATAATGGTTTTAATTTTTTTATTTATGAACTACATAATTTTTTTTAATTACTTTTTATTTTTGATAAATAAATATGGATTATTTTAAAAAACAACTCTAAATTTCAATGAATTTAAAATAGTGTATTAATATAAGATCGGGTGATCATTTACTTTTATCTTCTAAAATATCTTATTTTCAACTATTCTTTCGTTTATTGTAGAAAACTAAAAATATGACCAAATATTTACAATATAAATTAACTATACTCTTTCGTTTATTTGAGAAAACTGAAAATATAACCAAATATTTACAATATAAATCAACTATATTATGGTAGAATTATAATAGGGTATGATGAAGTTAGCATTGAAACTTTGTCTTAATTCAAAGAATCCGATTTGTAGAAATTATCAGATTACAATGTAACACTAAAGATCTAATACCCCATTTTGGCCCCTAGATCATATTCGATTGATAATGTAAATATTCTAAAAATGTAATGTATGATTCCTAGGGTCGAGCTCAAGGCCAATGGCCCACTAGTGAATGCTCAGCTTGTAAAGGAAAGTACTTTTATGTTTTTTGTACATGTGCCAGTCAGCCATGGAAAAATGTAACATCTAAATGTTTGTAATGCAAATAAAAAGTCCAAGAACTGGCTATGGAAGCAATTAAAAATGAGGGGGTTATGTTTATCCACTAGGGAGAGGTGGGGGGTTGTGGGATCAAATCATTTGTTTCCAAGTGTAATCTTGAGAATCCATCTTGACTTCCCTTGTTGATCTTTAATTCTATTGTAAGGAAATGGTTGAGAAATCATCTCATGAATTTAATAGAGCATGGGATGAATGTAGAAATTCGTATGGCAGGTTATGGAATTAGTTTACTTGGTCTAGAAGACAGTTTTCCTCATGGTAATTCATTTCCTTTCATCCCCATTCCATTGTTGGAAAACCAAATAGCAATTCGGATTAAGCTATGCATTCTGAGCAAGAGAAATTGCAAAAATCGCAACTTGAGAAAGAGCCTTGTTTTCAATTGTCAAAAACGCCCATAAATTAGTGTGGGGTGTGAAAACAAGAGGGTGATCCATAGACCCAAACCCTAGGGAAAATTTGAGAGTGTCAAAAGCCAAAAAATCCATGGGAGAACCCAGATTTGGAAGCCCGAGAGTTTAATTTCGTGGCTGCAAATTAGCATTGCTAGAAATTAGAAAATCCAAGAGACCATTGAAGACCGAGAGAGATGAGAGGTTGGAATGGCTTGATAAACCCAATGTAGGAAAATATATCTAAAGGTTTATCATCTTGGACCTTTCTATGCCCGCCCTGAATAGCACTGGAGGGAAGGGGCACCCGAAGGACTATGTAGCAGAGAAGGGGTACCATCCTTGTGTTGGGTTTGGTAGGTATTGTGGGTGCCAAGGTTGGATGAGACCAATTGAGATTCCTGTAGCTCTATGGTTGAGCTCAATGGGTTAGCATTCACCTTCATTTCCTCTCTACATGCTTGATAAACCAAGTCGTGTGCTAGCTTAGCATGAGAATGTGTTCCTATGGCTGTGAGTGAGCTCATGTAGTTCCTCCTTAATGGATACATAGACCAGCTCCGGGGTGGCCTCTTAGTGAAGAGATAAAGTGCTGGACAGAGTGCCTATGGCTGGATGGAATGTTTCTCTTCCATAGCCAGTTGCTTGGATGACTTCAATTTGGTAAATGGCCATGGGGTGAAATTGAGAACCCCCATAGATTCGTTCATGTCCCCATCACTGGTCGGTTTGATGGGTGGGGACCTGACAGAGTGGTATCAGAGGCAATGGTTGCAGCACTAGGGATGTTTGGGCTAGAATCCACACTCACAGATAGGAAATCAGATGCACAAGAGGTGATGATAATGTTTCAGTTAAATTCGTAGGCTTAAAATCACAGATGGTTTATTAGCAGAAATAAGGAATCATGATCAATGGGTATGGTTCACAATCCACCCTTGACTTGCAATGGTTGGAACACTAGGGATGTTTTGGCCAAAATCCACACTCATAGACAGGAAATCGGATGCACAAGAGGTGATGATAATATTTCAGTTAAATTCGTAGGCTTAAAATCACAGATGGTTTATTAGTAGAAAGAAGGAATCATGATCAATGGGTATGGTTCACAACGCACCTTTGACTTGCACACTGGATAATGGAGAGTGGGAAAATATAGTTTATCCATGTTTTTTATTTTGATTAGCATCGGATCCAAAAGTAGTCTTTCAAAAACTAATTTCTCAGTGAGTCGTTACCACTTCTAGAAATAGAAAATTAGGAAAATTCGAGGTGGACCCCATCTGTTCCATGTAGACAAGAAGGGTATGCCGTGGACTAGCAACATTGGAAGGCATGTGGGTGGATGCAGTCAACAATTTGCAGCCATCGCGAGAGTATGGATCTGCGATGATCCTCATCGGTCGTCGTCGAGCATCTGTGGGGGTAGCATGACGAGAAGTTGTGGGAAGCCACGGAAAAAGGTCTACAGGTGCATCAGGGAAGAGACCACGGAAGTCCGCAAGGAGGAGTTCATAGAAGTATCGTGGAGAATGGTCTGTGGGCACAGCAAGCAAAAGGGTGCATGGTGGTCAATGGTTTTCATTTGTCAGTGCACGTCCATGGGGTTTCCAAAATGTGTCCCAAGATATAGGACATGGAGAAAGGTTTGCAAGCGTAGAAGAATGTAGGTCTATGGAGGTCGTTAGTCGGCGGTAATCGGATTTCGGTCGTCGATCCATGATAGTCGCGCATCGTTCATCGTTTTGTGTTCAGCGATGTGCATACGCAGGGTTGCCAAAATCTGACATGAGGAATAGGCCACGGGCATAAGTACACAAGCGCGGTGGAGTATAAGTCCACAGTGGGCGCGGATTGATGGTCGTCAGTCGTCGGTGGTCGAACATCACTTTCATTCATTGGCGCACATCCATGGGGTTGCAAAATTACTTCCCAAGTAAAGGGCGTGAGGTTTCAGTGACGCCACTTCAGAGTTCCGTTGTGGGGTTTTCCAATATTTCATTATGAGAAAGGCCGACAAGGAAAGTCCTACCATGCATTGGCGATTCAATAAAAAAAAACGTCTGGAGACCAAAGATTGTTTTAGCCATAACATGAGTTGTTTAGATCATAATTTGATGGGGATAGAAGCATTTGGAATCCATTAATGAAGGTCACAAAAACACCGGTGAAAGGTCCGACTCCATTCTGCTCTGATTTGGCCGAAATTTCAAATTAGTGACTTTCAAAGATCGATGTCTAAAGACTTGATGGAAGCTCAATTTGGGCCAAAATTAATATGGTGCGGTCATAGACTAGGAACACGACTAAATTGAGAAAATTGGAACCAAATTCCAAAAGGTGTGAGTCCGAGGTGCAAAAGAAAGCCAAAATCCACAATTCTGGAGCACTTTTTGGGAATTTTGGAAAACTTGCAGGAGGTAAAAGTGACCATAGATGTCGAAAATAGAAAAATTACTGAACTCAACATTTTACCTACTCATCAAGATGGACAACCTTCATTAGAATTTTTTTTTCCATAAATGCGTAGTTTATGAGATGGCCATTTTTGGTAAAAATTCCGAGTATGGGGAAAAGTACAAAAGTTAAGAGTAGTCAAACCCAAAATTTTATAGAGGCTGACTAGAGCATTGGATCATTGATCTGAAAGATGTTGTGTGATCCTTTTTATATGCACTAACTTCTCCCTATATAAAAAAAAATTCTAGTTCTTTCTATATTTTCTTCTGCATGTGGCTGAAGTTGGTCTGTGAAGCTAATTGCACCTATAAAAACAGTGCATGATTGGGAAGAATTAACATTTTTGGAAGGATGTAACTTTTATCTCTGTTGAAGCCTTAGATATGTTGGAAATGTCCTAGGAAACAATGCAAAAGAGATATCCCAGCCGAAGGCTTCGAATAATCCCATGCAAGGATTACCCTATCCTCAAGATATTTGGTATGGCTAACTCTGACGGATATTAGGCCTCCGTTGGCACTCAAAGAGTAATTCAAATGAAGCTTTATTCCTTAAGGGAAGATCTAAAATTTTATTTCAAGATAATGAAATAAAAAATAAGACAAGTAAAAGAATAGGAAATATAATCTACTTAAATCTAATTGGAAAAAGGAAATTTGGCTGTAAATTCTCAGAACAATTAGATCATGGAATTTAGGTACTTGTCACTCTAACCAATAACAATTTAAATCAGATCTAATAGAACCTTCTTTGATAAAAGACAAGATAGTTAAAACCAATTTTGTTTTCATTCAAAGATTTAGATCATATAAATGTTCTGATAAAGACATGCTAATTGAAAAATTAACATTTTAAAATGACAGTTTTGTAGTTACAAGAGTATTAGATAAGATTATGAAACAGAGAAATAAATTTCCTGTTACTTTATATTCATATGAATCATAAATAAAAAATCAAATACACGTTCATATGCTTGTGATTATATAACCAAAGAAAAGTGAATTATTGAATCAATGCAAGAAAACCAATACTCATCAAGAAAACTTGATAAATACATCACGAGAAAGAAAAGATAAGAGAAGACTAACTGAATTTCATTAAAGACTGTAACAAATTACAATACTCCATGTGCATCAGTATATCTCCAGCGATTCTCCCCCCTTTTAAACGAAATCCAAGTCTCTTTAAATAATAGATAGAATAACTTACAAAGAAACTAACTCCATGAAATTAGGGATTACCAAATATTTGTTTATGATTTACCAAGGGTAGATTGCCACTTGGAAAAAACATCTAAATGAGCATGTTCGAGCTGTAGTTGAGCCTTGCACATGAAAGCTTCGATCTCCCAGGATTACTCTAATTCCAAATTTAGCATAATCACCAAACCTAGAAACTCAGCTAAATCTTTCTCCAAACGGTCGTTGAAGGGAGGACTTCAAATGGCGGAAAGCTGGAGTTAATAAATCTTTTGCATCTCATTTGAAGCTTAAGAATCGAGCAAGTTGGAGGAGCGAATTACTTCTGGACTATCTGATCCATATCAATGGTGGACTCCAAACTTTGTATCTCAATTCTATAAAGGGATTTCATGTCCATTCTAGCCATTAACCCCCTACCACTTGTATGAGCTAAATGTTGTACGATCCATTGATCTCCTTGGTGGTCTTCCTCGTCCAACTCTATGGAATGACCTGACTCTGCAATTGTTGTGGTTGTGCATTGATTGATCATATAATCAATCAATTGGTATCCTTTTGATTAGGATTCAATTGACCTTCATTGAATTTGATCTTCTCACTAAACCTACACATCACTTTCATCCCTGAAGAAACTGGTAACTCAACTAACTCTTTGATTTCTTTTATATGAACATACTCCAGCTGTTCAATACATTCTTTAGACTGCAAATGATTTTCTTCAACTTGTGTGATCGTGAGCTTAGGTGGAAGAGGATTTTCTATTTGATTCATAATAGGGAAATCCAATAATCCCAGAAGATTAGCAGAAGAAAACCACCGCTTCCTGCAAGCCTTTTTCCCTTCTTCGTATGATAGTTTGAGTTTTCTATCTTGCAGCACCTTCATCTTAAGCTCTTGCTGATACTGATGGATGAATCCCTTTTCTTCTTGAGTGGAAGCCCTGCTTAAAACATCTTGAAATAAATTTTCACCTTCATAAACCAAATCATTAGACTTTGTTTCATGCATACTTGTAAATTGATGAAGAAAGCCAGAATCCACAGCAGGGTAAAATTCATAGCGACAATTGTTTGCGAAAGGTAAAATTGAAGCATAAAAAAGAACAATTAATTTGGAGTATTTAAACCAAAAATATGTCATTGATAACATCAAAACAGAACTGTAGATATAAAACACACCAATGCTCAAGATTGAAAACAAATCTATGAAGAAAATGTGGAAGCGGAAAGTAGGGAAATGATTTTTGAAACTTAACAATTTCATCCTCCCGCGATCCACAATCCAACGCGGGAATGTGGAATTTAGAAACAATTTTAGAAATAGAGAAGTGGAAATGCTACCCACAATCCGCAATTTCAATGTCGGGAACGCGAAAATGCGGAACAATGGAATAATTTTGGATAATTTAAGGTCTTCGCAATCCGCATTCCTCAAAACATTTGCGGAATTGGAAATAACGACATTCGAATAATATCATTTAAATGTTTTCCGACATCCGCAATGCGTAATGCGGAATAAAAACTCCAAATATTAAAATTGGTGTTTCTGCAATCTGCAAAGATAAAAATAAGAAAAAAGATCCGCAATGCAGATTGCGGGAATGAGGAAACATGGAAATTTAACAATTAAAATTAAAGGTTCTGCATTCCGCAAAAATGCATAAGATCAATCAAAATACAAGAATGAAGGTAATAATCATCCATCATCTTGAATAATCAGTTTATGCAACAAAGACCAAATATAGGTGGGGAATGTGAAGGATAACATGGTAAGTTAACCACCAATATCATGGAACTAGGGGAAATGAATCAAAAAGCAAATACAAGCTAGAGATGAAGAAAAATGGAAACAATCCAAATAATACTAGAGATCTAGGAAAATGATAAGGTCAATGGTGGAATACATACAAAAAAAAATGGAAATCCAAACAAATAAGAAATAAAAGGGGCTCCTATCTTATGTTCAAAATGGGATATGTTGTGCATACAACAAATGCTGACTGGCTGAGCGAAGTAGTTATCTCTGTAAAAATAGTCTTCAAAGATCAGGAAGAACCATGACATCATGAGAAGATATTTTAGTCTATAACTCAAAAAAATGTCTTTATAAAATACAACAGAATATGCAAAGTTAATTTATAATAGAATTTACCCTTTTGTGAAGAACCTGCAATAATTAATTAATGAAAACACATGGAATAGCAGAAATAACAAAACTCAGAATCACTTTTATATTGATCGCATACCACTTCGAAGGGGCAACCTCCTTTGAGCAAGCTCAATACAAATAACTTCACAGTACATTCATTGGTCTCAACACAAACTTATATACTAAGTCTAGGTGCCAATACCATGGGTCAATACCATGTATCAATACAAACCATGGGACAATACAAAATATGGATCAACAATTACTACGGGATGACTTACAAAGCATATGCGTCCAACACAATAATACAAACTATGGATCAACAAATACTACGGGATGACTTACAAAGCATATGCATCCAACAACAATATACTAACAAAGAAAATAGAAGGGTTGACATGGGTTGTTAACATCCCCTCTCCCTTACAAAAAGCTTTGTCCTCAAACCTTTAGATGTGGAAATTGATGCAGAATGTGAAGGAGTGGTTCCCCTGTAGCATCCCTGGGTTGCATTTTGGGCCATTTAGGGAGGGTTGCTTGGAGGGCTGTAGACGAAGAAGAACCATATCAGTTGCATGAAAAGTGCGCTCAGAACAGTGCTGATCAGCTTGTTGTTTCAGTCGCATTCTTGCCATGTGAAGATTATCCTACAGAATGAGAAGAATTGGATCGTGGTTTCGAAGAACCGAGTCAATTGCCTAAATTGGGGAGCTGCTGAGGGTGTATGGAAGAAGAATTGGCGGTTCCTGTCCAGAGACTGCTTCATATGATGTCCTTTTAGATGTGGTATAGTACCACTGGAGTGCTTTTAGGAAATCCATAGAAATAATCATCCAAATCTGTGTAGGGATGGGCAAGGGTTTAAGCAGTCCCGAAAGGAGTGTCATTTCACCCTTGTTGTCCTGGAAGGTATCACGGTCAGCCACCATCTGTTGAATTGTCATTTTCAGTCCCTGCCAAAAGAAGTTACATTGTTCTTGGTCATACATTTTGAGGAACCCAGAGTGCCCTGCTGATGAAGAAGCATGGAGTGCATAGAAGAGATAGCCCTGTTGAACAGATTTCAACCAATTTGGAACAAGCAAGGAAATAGCTGGAAGAGAAACTGGGTCATCAAATGTGCGAGAAGGAGCATCTGCCACCATATTTTCTGTTCACTTCTTGCAAGTGATCGCATAGGCAGAAGCCATGAGTTGGATAACCCATTTCAGGTGTGTTGGGGAGGAGACCCATTGTTCCAGGAAAGTTTACAGACTTTGGAGATCAGTCTTGATGCATAAATAATTCACCCAATAGGTATGGTTGCCACTTCTGTACTGCATGCAAAATAGCCATCATTTCCTGTTGAGATGTAGATGCAGCTAAATTCGTACCGAAAAGGTCTCTTGAAGGAGACAAGCCCACTGGTTTAGCAATGACACCTGCATATCTATAAAAGGAAGTAGGGGAGACCATTGGTGGGTGCATCTGAATGGAATGGAGTTGAGTGATGACACCATGTGAATTCTTCTTAACGATCTTTTCCAGGCGATGTGAATTGATGAGGTGGAGAGACCCTTGTTGTAAGCCCTTACATTTGTGTTGTTTCCCATTGACTGAAAAATGTATCCAAAGTTTAGCAAAATCCCATAAGATGGGGCCAAGTGTGCGTAACCATTGAACGCCCAAAACCACATCACATCCGCCTTAGGACAAGGAAAACATGTCTGACCGCAGGTTATAATCTTCCAGAGAGATACACACATTGTGACACTTTCCCTTGCAAGGTAAGGTGCCCCCATTGGCAACCATGACTTCAAAGTTGCAGCAAGGATGGACAAAACAATCAGCATGTTTGGCGATCCGAGGGTCAATGAAGTTATGAGTGCTACCAGAATTAATGATTATTGTAAGAGGAAGCTTCTTGAAGTAACCCCTGACCCGCATTGTTTGGGGTGTTGTGATGCTGGATAAAGCATGGAGAGATATCTCTGGGTGGTCTTCCTGAGATGGAAGGTCAATAGGCGGCTCCTGAATGTCAACCTGATCATCCGGTGTATCTGGAGCCTCTTCACCAACTTCAAAGGTGGGTTGAGAATCCACATCCAAGAGATATAGATTTTGTTGAACACATCTATGTCCCTGAGTGAATTTTTCATCACAATTATAACAAAGCCATTTTTCTCTGCATTCCTGCATCTCTGTTTCAGACAAATGCTTAATAGGAGTTGGTCGAGGAGCTGGCGGGATGGGAGGTCATTGAGAACCCATATTTCGGAAGGGAACAAAAGTGGGTTTGGAGCGCTGTTGGGTGGCAATATTGTCTTATGCCAACTTAGCCAACCCCACGGCTTCCATCATTGTGTTAGGACAAAACATTTTGACCTCTGGGTGGATTTCATCCTTAAGACCATTGATAAAACAACTCCTGTAGAAGTCATGAGACAATCCTTCTTTGTGGTTGGCTAGTTTCTCAAATTCTGTCTGATACTCTCTCACAGTGCCAATTGGATGAAGCTTAGTGAGTGCTCCGGTGAAGTCATCAAAAGCACTATGACCAAATCGTTGCAAAAGGAGTTGGAAAAAATCTGTCCATTTTGGCTCGTCATGAGCCTTGATGTACCAACGGTACCATTGAAGGGCTTCTTGTTCCAAATGAAAGGATGCAAGTGGAACTTTTTGGACATCAAAAGTATTATGCAGGCTGAAATACTGTTCTACACGATAGATCCATCTAGTCGGATCAGTACCATTAAAGCGAGGAAATTCAAGCTTCAGACCACGGCAAGTGCTGGAAGAAGAGAACCCATTGGCTACAGAAGATTCTTGCTGTCGGTTATTGTTCATGGCTGAATGTCGAAGATGGAGGCTAACAAAATTTTCATCGAGATCTTGGAGTTTGGTTTGGATGGCTACACGTGCTTCCTCCATGGTTTCTTCTCCTGCACAGGTGACAACCATAACCAGGAGTTTTTTTATTCTTGGGGGGAATGTATAGAAAAGCACAAACAAAAGCTTATTTAGTAAAGGGAGATTTGGATTTGGGAAAAAATCGGATGGGTAATTGGGGTTTGAATAGGTTTTGGACACTTTCTGATGGGCAGAGAAGCAAAAAATGGGGATTTCAAAAGCGAGGTGAAAGAATGAGAAAATTTGTCAAAGAGGGACAAAGAAGTAGAAATAAGGAATGAACATGGTGGAAAAATTTGGAGGCGAGTGGGTGAAAATTGAAGAAGTTATGGCAAACCCTAAAAATAGACAAATGTGAGATTTCTGGCTTTGGGAAGTAGAATTTGAGATATGGTCCTAAGGAATAAAATATGTAGAATGGGATTGCAGGGGTGTTCGGGAAGTTTCAAGGGAAACAGAGTTAAAACAAGGGAGATATGGCGAAAAAATAGAATTTTATACTTTTTTTCAGGAATGGATCTGCAACGGCGCAGAAAGGATCGAAAATAGATAGATCTGAAACGACACCGAATGGATAAAAAAATGACTGGATGTGAAACGGATTTCAGAATAGAACTGAAACGACTGGATCTGGAACGACTGTTAGAATGGATCTGAAACGGCTGGATCTGAAATAGCTCGGAATGGATCTGAAATGGCTCGGAATGGATCTGAAATGGCACGGAAGTGATCGGCAATAGTTTAGTTGAAAATAGATATGGACCCCAGGTATGTGCGGCTTCCTAACAGTTCAGGGGTTTCACTCGGCCACCAATGTTGTCTGATGGCTTGCGTATTGGGGTAGTAACCCTCACTCCATGGATCAGGTAAAACTGATAACCTCTTTGCCACAAACAATAGCTCTTGGTTTACCTCATGGGTGGAACTAGTCAATCAGGTAGGGGTCGTTGCCCTTTTCACTGACAGGTCCTCTAAATGGGCCAGCTAATTTGGGGTTCCTGTGGTACTCCTCACAATGAGTTTTAGGGCTTATGCCCAAGTACTTCCCACAATTAAGTAGATAGGGATTATTCCCAGATCCGAACTTGCAACAGATGCGAAAAAAAAATTTGGCAGAAATTCCACCCAACGATCCCAAGAAAGTGCTCTGATACCAAATGTGAAGAACCTGCAATAATTAATTAATGAAAACACACGAAATAGCAGAAATAACAGAACTCGGAATCACTTTTATATTGATTGTAGGCCACTTCGAGGGGGCAACCTCCTTTGAGCAAGCTCAATACAAATAACTTTATGGTACTTTCATTGGTATCAACACAAACTTATATACTAAGTCTAGGCACCAATACCATGGATTAATACCATGTATAAATACAAACCATGGGACAATACAAAATATGGATCAACAATTACTACGGGACGACTTACAAAGCATATGCATCCAACACAATAATACAAACTATGGATCAACAAATACTACGAGATGACTTACAAAGCATATGCGTCCAACAACAATATACTAACAAAGTAAATAGAAGGGTTGCCATGGGTTCTTAACACCTTCCTTAATCAAAACCAAATGCCATGATACCCAATTGAAAAGTGACCTTGGGGAAAATGGTGTTTTCTGCACTAATATGCAAGCATGAGAGGGAAGTTTAAGATAAACCTTGGAAGAAAATTTTAACTATTTTGAATTCACCGAATCACCAGTCATCTCGAATTATTATTAATTTATTCATGTATTTGCTGAATTTATTTATTTATTTGTTTATCCACATAAAAATTCTTTTTTTTTTCTTTTTTTTAAGAAATAAAAACTGATTTTGTTGAAACAAAACCATTGCCCTAACTTGGTGATCAGGTTTTGGCAATGTCATTCACAAGTCCTTCCCAGAAACTGAACAAGCTAGCTTTGTCAAGAGACTCCTTGTCTTTTGGATTTTCACCAAAAGCAATTACCATGGCTTGGTGACCACATATTAGTAATTTCAGTCCATAATAGAACCCATGATCATGGTTAGGCTGGTTTGCGATAAGACCCTTTGTCCTTCAGTCAATAAATATATTTGCAAAAAGAAAACAAAAAATTATTAGATTGTAAATTGCAAGACACTACCTTGGCTTGGTAACCAAATTGTAGTAGCGCCATTCATCGATACCTACAGATCATGACTGGATCGACCTTTGATAGGATCTTCCAACTTCCAGCAAATAGTTTAAAGTCATCTCCCTAGCTTGGTGACTAGATATGGAGATGTCATTCCACCAAATATCTATGATCATGATAGGATGGCTTGTAATAAGACCCCCTATCTTGCAATTCACAATTATTTAGGTGAATTTTATTGAATTCCAAGATGACTAAGATGGGAATAAAAATAGTGAAAAGAGACACCAGATTATAATAATTTATTGCTAACCACTAATGGAACATATGACAGGAAAACCAGTTACTCCTATGGCTTATTCATCAAATGAGACATTTCTAAAATGGTGGTTCAACCAAGAAAGGATAAATTCACAATCTGCATGAATTGCTTGCTAGATTTTATATGGAGAACACTTTCAGGTATAGACCAGGTAAAGTGCAGTCTGTCATGGCCATCCTAAATCTCTCCAATTCAATAGATTTGAGATGAAATTCCCAATCAGCTTTGGCCAAAATGCTTCATTATTGACACACCTTGAAATGAAAAATTTAGAAAAAGAAATTCAAAAGAGCAATCAAGCAAACCAATCTGAAAAATTGACATCGCATATTTAAGATATATGAGTTAAAATCATGATTCAAAGGAAAAGAAATATTTAAAATTAAATTCCTTCAAATTGTGTTTGAAATGATCATAAATAATATATGAGATGTTCATTAAATAAGATCTTTTATTGAAAATTCTGAAAACAAATTGTAAGCAAATGCACATGATTTGTAACATTAACTCTAAAGAAAATGAAATTCTCATAATTGAATAATATCAAGATTTTTTTTTAAAGATCTATAAACCTTTAATAATGAACTACATTAAAATTGTTTTCTTTTACTTATATTTTAACATAAACAAGTCTTAATAATTCAAATTTAAAAATATGACTTGAAATACCTCAAATAAAGTAAGTAAAAGAATCATTCTTGAGAGTGAAAGGTATGAGAAAACTTCCATGAATATGTTGTGTTGAAAATTGCTTCACTTTTGGAATCAATGTACTCCTGCATAATTGCATCATAAAAGAAAGCAATAAAATCTAAACTATTTTAAACTACACCTAAGTTATATTGATCTAGAAAAAATCTATATAACTAAGTGAAATCAAATTTCCAATACAACCATGAAAGCATATGAAAACCTACAAAAAAGAAGAAATGAATAATCAGAAAGCATGATATGAATGCTTGAAAATAAAAATGAAAAAAGAATGCATTAAAGAAAATAAAATGATATTTATGTACAAATAAAGAGGATGGAGCCTTACCATCTTTATATACATATAAGGAAAACAGAGTTTTACGATAATGATGAAATCTTGCTAAGAAATATTTCTCAAGCCAATCAACAACCCAATCATGGTATGTACAATGAAAATCCAAAGAATGACAGAAAGAGTTTGAACGATTTATGCAATGAAATGGATTATTTGAAAGAAAATCAACATTAGTATTATAAGAATCCACAACTTCTTGAACAATTTTCTCCTTATAAATATTTTCTTGAATAAGATCACCAAAATTAGATCCAATTTGTTCTAATTTATTATCATAAAAATCATCATAAATTGGTTGATTAAATTGGAAATTCTCATAGATATCAAATTGCCTTTGAGTATTTACTTGAGAAGAACTAGAGATATGAGATGTTATAAGTGTAGAACTAGTACCATTAACATTCTGATAAGAATATTCTCTGTCATGTAATTGATTGTAAGAAGAAAATGTTTCTTCATTGAATGATGAATCATAAAATGAAAGATTCTAAAAATTACCCTTAGAAATAGTATTCATTTCTAGCGAAGAAGAATGACAAGAAAACATAGATTGATGATAAAGATAAGAATCTTCTTGATCTTCTTCATGTATTTCATAATTAACTTTTACCTCTTTAAGATTTAACAATGGAGAATTAGAATCTAAAATATATGATTGAATATTATTGTTATCAAATGGATCAGGATACAAAGACAAATACGAAGAGGAAATAAGTGCATGAAATTCATCTCTTAGTAGAATATTTTCATATCGAGATTCCTTAAAAGAGATTTTCTCTTCAAAAGGTATATGTATGAAAGGTTCCAAATCAGAATGTGCTTCTTCTTCTAATGTAGGATAATCATCTCGTGAAACATGCTCTCTTATACAATCACTTAGGTCAAAAAATGGTAATTGGGAAAACATATCACAAATTTCAGAACAATTAGTTGATTCAAGATCTATCAAAGGATTAACACAATAATAAATATCATAATCTTGAAGCTCTTTACTTATGCTAAAAGAAGATTGTTCGATATTATGATTAGAACTATTCTCCTTTATTTTAGAAGAATCTTCTATAGAGAAATGATATTCTTCATGATTAGTTAAACTTTGACTTTCTTGTGAAACAGATATGGGAATATCAGCATTTGAATCACCCAAATCATTATATTGAGTATGATCCATATCTAAGAAAGAGAAGGAATTCATTTCTAAAATTTTTAAATCATTAGATTTTTCATGCAAATCTAAACCAAGAGGTGGATGATTATTGATGTATAATTTAGATTTATCATCTACTAATTGATTAGATTTGTGTGAAATAGAACTAGTGTGCTGAAACCATTCAAGTATCATAGGAAGATCTATTAAAGGGAATCTACAATAGAGATTAAAAATTCTAATTACAAAATCTTCTAATGATTCACCCTTTTTTATAGTGAGTTGTTTCCATTCATTGCATAATATACAAAAGTCATAATGTCCAAAAGAAAGTATGAAAAGATCTATAAAATGTTCAAAAGAATAGACAAAGGAAAAAGGTAAGGTTACAAACCACTCTTTGACTCATCCTTCGAATGTGAAGGCTAACAATCTACACAAAACATCTAGATCTAGAATTTTGTTAAAAAAAAATTATAGGGAAATTGAAGAACATGTTCTTGAGCTAAAATTCCTCCCTCACCATCGAATTTTACTTCTATCAGTTGCTTGAGAAAATCTATTTGAAATTGAAAACTAGTTTTTCTAGAAAAAAATCTAAATACATATGTTTGGGCTGGAGCCATTATAAGATAATCAGATTAAAGTAAATAACTCAGATGACCTTATATGTCGGATGGCCCTCGTTATAGCGCCATTTGTTGAAGCCTTGGATATGCTGGAAATTTCCCAGGAAGCAATGCAAAATAGATAGCCCAGCCGAAGGCTTCGAATAATCCCACGCAAGGACTACCCTATCCTCAAGTTGTTTGGTATGGCTAAATCTGACGGATATTAATCCTTCGTTGGCACTCAGAGAGTAATTCAAATGGATTTTTCTTCCTTAAGGGAATATCTAAAATTTTATTACAAGATAATGAAAGAAAAAAAGAAGACAAGTAAAAGAATAAGAAATATAATCTACTTAAATCTAGTTGGAAAAAGGAAATTTGGCTGTAAATTCTCAGAACAATTAGATCACAGAATTTAGATACTTGTCACTTTGACCAATAACAATTTAAATCAAATCTAATAGCACATGCTTTGATAAAAGACAAGACATTTAAAACCAATTTTGTTTTCATTCAAATATTTATATCATATGACTGTTCTGATAAGGATATGCTAATTGACAAATTAACATTTTAAAATGGCAATTCTGCAGTTACAAGAGTATTAGATAAGATTTTGAAACAGAGAAAGAAATTTCCTGTTACTTTATCTTCATATGAATCATAAATGAAAAATCAAATACACATTCATATGCTTGTGATTATATAACCAAAGAAAAGTGAATTATTGAATCAATGCAAGAAAAATTGATAAATATGTCACCAGAAAGAAAAGATAAGATAATACTAACTAAATTTAATTAAAGACTATAAAAAATTGCAATACTTCATGTGCAGCAATATATATCCAATTCTTTTCTTGAGCGGTTCTCCCCCCTTTTACATTAGATCCATGTCTCTTTAAATAATAGATACAATAAGTTACAAAGAAACTAACTCCCATGAAATCAGGGATTAGCAAATATTTTCTTAAGATTTACCAAGGGCAGATTGCCACTTAGCAAAAACATCTAAATGAGAATGTTCAAGCTGTAGTTGAGCCTTGCACAGGAAAGATTTGATCTCCTAATATTAGTCTGATTCCAAATTTAGCATAATCACCAAACCTAGAAACTCAACTAAGTCTTTCTCCAAATGGTCGTTGAAGGGCAGACTTCAAATGGCGGTGAGCTAGATTTAATAAAGATTTCGCATCCCATCTGAAGCTTAAGCATCGAGCAAGTTGGAGCAGTGAATTACTTCTAGACAATTTGATCAAGATCAATGGTGGACTCAACAATTTGTATGCCAATTCTATAAAGTCAATTTCATGTCCATTCTAATCATTAACCCCCTACCACTTGTACGAGAGAAATGGTTTACAAGACGTTGATCTCCTTGGCAGTCTTCCTCATCCAACTCCGTGGAATTTAACCGAATGCATTTTTTGTGAATTTGCGTTGATTGATCAGAGAATCGATCAATCAGTATCCTTTTGATTAGGATTCAACTGACCTTCACTAAATTTGATCTTATCACTAAATTTGCACATCACCTTCATCCCTAAAGAAACTGGTAACTCAACTAACTCTTTGATTTCTTTTATATGAACATACTCCAGCTGTTCAATACGCTCTTTAGACTGCAAATGATTTTCTTCAACTTGTGTGATCATGAGCTTAGGTGGAAGAGGATTTTCTATTTGATTCATAATAAGGAAATCCAATAATCCCATCAAATTACTAGAATCAAAACACCGCTTCCTACAAGCCTTTTTCCCTTCTTCATATGATAATTTGAGCTTTCTTTCTTGCAACACCTTCATCTTAAGCTCTTGTTGATACTGATGGATGAATCCCTTTTCTTCTCGAGTGGAAGCCCTGCTTAAAACATCTTGAAAGGAATTGGCACCTTCATAAACCAAATCATTAGACTTTGTTTCATGCATACTTGTAAATTGATGAAGAAAACTAGAATCCGTAGAAGGGTAAAATTCACAGCGACAATTGTTTGCGGAAGGTAAAATAGAAGTGTAGAAAAAAACAATTAATTTGGAGTATTTAAACCAAAAATACGTCATTGATAAGATCAAAACAAAACCGTATATCTAAAACACACCAACGCTCAAGATTAAAAAAAAATCTATGAAGAAAATGCGAAAGCGGAAAGTCGGGAAATGATTTTCGAAACTTAACAATTTCATCCTCTTGCAATCCGCAATCCTATGCGGGAATGTGGAATGCAGAACCAATTTTATAAATCGAGAAGTGGAAATGCTACCCAAAAACTGCAATTTGAATGTCGGAAATGTTGAAATGCGTGTAGCTAGGGTTTTCATCCCAGCTTGTGCAAATGAGCACCTACTAAAGAGAGGGGCCTCCTTAGTAGCAGTTCAATAAAAAAGTAAAACTTGACAATAAAAAAAGGTAAAATCTAAGCTAACATGTGCATCAACAGGAAATAAAATGACAATGAGAAGATAATGAAAATTTTATTTTGTATTATGATATGATCAAAGTTACATTTACCTCAGATATGGAGGTTGGTAGAGCTCTTGCAGTAGTCCAGGAGGGCTGCTTCTGTGCTCCAATGGGTTCCTTCCCCTTCTCCAAGGTGCTTGGCTGGTGGGCCAAAAGGGGCACTCAAATGGGAAAACTAGCTCAAATGGTGAGCTAGGGTTTCAAGAGTGATTTTGGCAGAGTGAGGATAGGATAGATTGTGGATGTGAAATGGGGAGCCTCCATCACCTATTTATAGGTTTTTTAGTGGTGGAGTGTTGACCCATGGTTTTGGGCACCATATGGTTTAGGTCAATTGTTTTAGGGTTTTTGCTTCCTTTTTCCCTCTTTTTCCTCTTTTTTATATTTTTTATTCCCTTTTACTTGATTTTTGGGAATTTAGAGCCTTTTTAAAGGGTTTTTGCTATCTTTTGAGGAAATTTAATTATTTGGAGGGGAAAAGGGGGTTTTTTGGCCTTTTGGTGGCCATTTAATGGTTTTTTGAGGCTTTGGAGACAAATATGGTGGAAAAATAGACAAATGAGTCATGTGGTGAGGGAGATGAGGTAATGAGCACTTTTTAGGTGTTAACAAATTGCCCCCTGATGTGTGAGGGCAGGAGCGCATCGTATGGCCGATAGACATCAAAGGTCTTTTATAGTTTTCCTGGGGTGTGGAGAAGAGAAGAAACGAATTAGAGTCCAGAAGAGCGGTCCCATATAAACTGCAAAAACTAAAAATACATGACCTCAATAATGAATGAGGAATAATCTGAATATATGGACGAGGCGAGCATTCCCATGCTCATATCAAGATATATAGAAATAACAATGATTCTCAAAAGGGGGATTTGAATAATACATGAAAACTGCTGTGTACATCATAAGGGTCTAGAGGGGACACAAATCTAGGACATACTGCCAGTCTGACCATATCGGAGCTGAAGAATTGATACACTGGAATAATAATAGTGTTGCTGAGTGAGGTACCAGAGGAACTGATGAGCTGTTGGATCATAATGAAGGGGAGTCATACCCTCAATTGTACACTGGATTGTAGCTATACTGGGTACTGAAGGAATCATACAAGTGGATGGCTTCCAAATACTGTCGCTAATGCAACCCGGATATCCACGGGAACATATAATTGGGTGTTCCAAAGTGACTCACCAATGTGCTAGAGTCGAGGGGAGTCCGGGGTCTTTGACCAATAACTGAAGGGATGTATACCCTGCATAAATCTCAATGGTGCGATTAAGGTGTTGAAGTCGAGCATGTGAGAAACAACCATTCGGAGAGGCATTGAGGACTCCACTCAAAATGGTCTGTAGGCACTCAGCACAGATGGTGATGAGTCCAAGGTGCACGGACCTCTGCTTCTATCCTCTGGAATAGATGGGCTGGCATCGACAGAGGGAGACCTGCAGCTAGCAAGGCAATGATATTTCCTTGATAGGAGTATGAGTTGGATAAACAAGAGGTGATAGGGCTGACTGTGTAACTAGCATATTGGGGGGTAGGAAACATGGGTTTGTTGGGTGGGGCGACTCAAAGTTCCTTTGTTCAGAGTATGATGGCGGGGGTGGTTGGGCAGCATATGACACTGACTTGGGGGAAGGGGATCATAGCTTTTAAAGGAATACTCAAGTTGGTATAGGATGATAGGAGACTGAAAGGATGGTATATCGCAGAATACTCTGAACAAAGGCGACCGTATTGGGGGTGGTGCCGAGATGAGTGATCATAGTGCCGAGAGACACCGGTGGGGCCTTCTTCATGGTTTAAGGAGTTGGAAGAAGGGATAGAAGTGTGCTCATAATGGTACTGTCATGTAAATTTATATGAGCCCAGGACAGTTCATGCTCGTGATTGCTTTCAATTAAGGAGTCTGGAAGAGATAAGAAGACTCTGAAATAATGGAGTGGTACCATCGTGTGGATTTGTACAAGCCTAGGACGGTGCATGCTCATGGTTGCTTTCAATTTTTAGAGAGTCTGAAAACAATAAGAAGACTCCAGGGGGTTTCTTTTTCGTGTGTTAGTCTCCAAGGGCTAAAAAAGCATAAAAGGATGCAATGGAGAACTCTTCTAGCTAGTGTGACTAGAGTATTCATTTTTCGTAATTAGTCTATTAGGTCCGGAAAATGGTTAAAATTATACCAGATAGACGCCCTTTCAGGTAATTTAACGAGCATGAAAGGAAGCAAGATTGCTCAGAGATCTTTCCATTCTTTGCTCGGAGAAAATCCCTAAGTGCCTTTTTCGTAAAGTACTTGTCTAGCCTGAAAAAGTGATAAATTTATACTGAACAAAAGGAATGGCCAAGCAAGGAGAGAGTGTTCAATCAAGGGACATCGATGAGAACCGAGAACGAGGGTTGGGGGGGAACACTGGTGGTGCCTCCTTGCGCGATGGTGAATGGTGGCAAAATAACGAAAGAACTGCAGTATGAATGGGGTGGAGGGCTCGTGGATATGCTTGTAGTGTCAAAGCAAGTGTAAAGTGATGGCAACCGATGTGGCTCGCAGACTGTGGTTGCGCGGTGGACAGACAAAATGTCAAAAAAAGGGGGTGACTATGATAGCGAGAAATGATCTCAAGCATCATCACGAGTGCGGAAAACTGAATCCGATGATATAAAAGATGTTAGAAACGGATAACAGTCGAGGTGGCATGTAAACCGAGGTGACTAGCGGCTAGTGAAAAAATGCCCAAAAAATCTGGGGGTGAGAGCGAGACATGATCTCAAGCATCATCACGGGCTCGAAAAACTGAATCTGATGGTATAAGGAATGCTAAAAACTGATAATGGCTGATGTGGCATGCAAATCGAGATGGCGAGATGCATGGAAAAAATTCCAAAAAAAGGGGTTCGGAGAAAACGAGAAATCTAGTCGACCATTCTGAAGGTCTCGTCATTCTGATTCCAGTGGTGGAAACGGTTTGGAAAATTGACTCCAAGAGTACTATAGTGAGAGTGCGAGATACCTGACGATCTCATGGAGCAGATACCTGGCACCAGCATTTTTAAGGTCGAAAGGCATGACATGATAGGCAAAGGTGCCCCATGGGGTGGTGAAGGCAGTCTTGTACTGATCTTCTTTGCGGATCTGAATCTGATTATACCCAGAGAACTCATCCATGAAAGATAGGACTTCAAGCCCCGTGCACTCATCGATGAGTTGGTCAATAAATGGCGTCGAGAAGTTGTCTTTGGGACATGCTTGGTTTAAATCGTGGAAGTCAGTACATACCCTGATGGTGCCTTGTTTTTTGTTAACGGGGACGAGGTTAGAAACCCAAGTGGTGTATGCGATGGGGTAAATGAAACCTGCTGCATGAAGTTTCTCGATCTCTGCTTTAACGGTGGGAAGCTTTGATGGGTGAATGGGGAGCTGTTTTTGGCGAATGGGGGGCACATCTGGCCACGTGTCAATGTGGTGCTCTATGATAGTGGGGTCAAGACCAGGCATTTCGGTGTAGGACCAGGAAAAGACATCGCGGAACTCTTGGAAAAGTTTCTTGTATTCTCCGATCTCGTACTCAGTGCAGGAGGCTCCTAACGTAATGAGTTCAGGAGCACCGGCTGGGGAAGAGATATCAATGTGGATTGTGGGTGAGATATTGGCCATGTTACCTTCCTCGAAGGCATAGGGAGTGGGAATTGGCTCTTTACACCAGTCGACTTTGGTGGGGAGGAAATATTTGGACTCAACCAAAAATTGGGTGGCTGTGGTGGGGGAAGACTCCTCCGGGAGGAAATAGGAACAATGGTGCATATCCTCCCAGGGGTAATCAAGTGTGGTAAGAGCCTCGAGAATTTCCTCATCATTGCGGAAACATTTTGTAGTCAAATCGGTTGACGAGGGGATGCTAGCAGTAGAGATCATATAAATGGTATTGATCTCTCCTGTTGGTGGAGATTCTGGGGGGTAGATCTCTTCAATGGTGGGAGGAGACGTCTCGAGGTCCAAGTTATTCATCTTGTAGAGGGAGGATCTATAATCCAGGAGATCAGGGTAGTGATGTGAGTAATGGTCGTAAATACCGCATATTGCACAAGGATGATTGGTATGCAACGAGTTATCGCAAGGCTTAGGGGTAAGGTCGAGTTGGACAACCGGGATGTTGGGGTCATCGTCAAGCATTTGCATATGTTTTTGTAGTGCGGGTAATTGTGGACATTGATGTGTGGCATGGCCTAACTCATCACACAAAGAGCATTTCGGTGGAGCTCTAAATGATGGAGGGTTTTTTACCATTTTGGGCAGGGGTAGAGCAATGTATGGTTGTGGGCCTCTGCCCCCAGTGTGTTTGGTAAGAGGGAATGGATTGGTGGATGAGGAAGGAGTAGTGACATCGGGAGTTGGTTGAATAGTAGTGGTAATGGGTTGCACCGGTTGTAAGACAACATTTGGTGTCGAAGGGGAAACGGGAGGTGTGAGATACGACACAGGTAGTCCTAAAGTTAACCCTGGGAGGCTGAGAGTGGCCATAACTAGGGCGCTCACTACTCCCGAAGGGGGGAATAGGAAGGGGATTGTATGGATGGGTGTAACACCAACATGACTAGGTACCAACAGTGGTTGGGGTAGCAAGGGTGGTTAATAGTTGGGTGTTTGTGTATTGTGGGATAGGGTGCATAAGTCAGATATTTCTATCGCCTGTGATGGGGGTGGAATGGATTGGAATGTGGAAGTCATCAACGTATCTGAGTAGACTTCAGGTGAAACTAAGGAAACCAACGAGGTAGCTTCACCACGAATAGGTTGTTCAACCATGCCAAGAACGTTTTCGGGTGCAGTGGGGGCATTGGGATCGTAATTGGTGAGTTGATCAATCTTGACCACTCGTCCTTCATGGGGGGAACATCATGGTACAAAAAACGGATGAGGCAGCCGCCCGCATGGCGTACATATAACTCCGACCAAGTAAGAGGTTATAATCAAGTTGGGCATTGATGACCTCTATGTCAATAAGCACTATTTTACCAGGCAACTGGACGGGGACATTAGCTAAGAAACCTTGGGGTTGGAGAGTAGGGGATCCCAACTTCTACCAAACGAATGTGGACATAACGCATGTAGAGGAACCCTCATCGATGATGCATCGATGGATTACAAGATTCTGAATGGATACAGAAACTTGGAATGCTAATGTGGAAGGCAGGCGTGGTTCAAATTGGTCCAAAGAAAAGGCCATCATTCGTGAATCAGTCGGGTCGATACCACGAATGGATGGTAACAGAGTCTTGCACTGTGTAGGACAATTTTTTAAGACCTCTAACACAGACATGGCTGCGGGAGACTGAGCTAAGTCATTCACAATGTTGGAATTAGACGCAACGCGAGCATTGGGGTTATTGTTGATGCGGAAAAGTGGGAAGAAAGGGGCTTTTGGAGCTCCATCTAATGGGGTTAGAGGTATGCGTAGTGGCTGATCGGTGGGAAGAGCGTTGGTGGTTTGGTCGGTGGGAGGGGCTTCAGGATTGGAGCCATATTGGTTCCAGCGGGTTTGAAGGTTGACATCAGCGGATGACATCATTAACAAGTGATGGGTGCCTCAGTCTAAAGTAGGGTGGGCAGGTGCAGTGTACGTGACTTGCTATTGTGGTGGCACAGTTCCTTGAGGGGGAGCTAACGATTGAGTGTTCACCACGCCTTGGGTTGGTAAAGGGTTTTGTAACACCAAGGGTTGAGTTTGAGGTGGTGGGGGGTTAGGGGGCACCTGAGGTGCTGCGTGCCCTTGGCGGTGGGCATCATTGGTCTAGAGTTGTCGTGCCCGCTCCAAATGTGGGCAAGCGTGTGTGTAATGACCATAGACCCCACAAATAGAACAAGGATGGTTCGTTCGCAAGTTAGGGTTTTTAGCTTGTTTTGGCATCCTTTCGGGGTTTTGGTTGGCATGTGCCGCATTATTATTGTTTGGGGGATTAGGTGGCTGGCCGCCTTGGTCTGGAGAGGGGTTGTTCCCATGATTACGTCATTTTTTGCGGTTTTGCTGGCCTTGTTGGCGTTGGTTATTTTAGTTAGGCTGTGGATTTTGTTGTGCATACACTTGCCCTTGGGCGGCAGGTGGGTTCTAGGGTTGTGCAAGTATAGGAGAAGGCTGCGGCAGATAATAAGTGGGTGGGGGTGGAGGCGGTGCAAGTGCTGGACCTTGTGGGGGTTGTTGATACGTCTGTGTGACGGGTGGCTGATTTGCTGCAGGTACTGCCTGGGGTGGATAATAAGTGGGGGGGGGGCTTGAGAGGATACAAGAGCGTGCGCGACCTGCGGCTGGTAATATGGTTGAGGTGCGACCAAGGGAACATAAGTGAGGGATGCATGGCCGAAGCACTGAGGTGGACATGAGGGTCTGTGAGAGTGGTGGTTATGTGCCATGGGAGCATACGAATTGGTTGCTCCAGAGTGGGATGTAGCCTGTAAAAGGTTAGGGCCATTACTAGTACGTGTCATGGAAAAGGGTTGCTTATGCGATGCAACATGGCCAATGATGCCATCGGTGGCATGGGATGCCCCCTATGCATCATTTCGGGAGGAATTTCCATGGGGGGCATCGGGTATAATGGTATATAAGTAACCAGACTGAGCGTAGATAAGGTCAAATTGCTGGGCTTTTAAGATGGATTCTTCCTTGGACTGGGGTCGCTCGGATGCCACATCCTTGGAAATGACGGGAATGAGAGATTTGAGAAACCAATCTAGGAAGATACGGTCATGTAACTTGATTTTGCATAGGCTTCGGTGTCGATGCCACTCATGAATGTGGTTAGTGATGTGGGTGGCCGTATTCTATCTGCAAGACAGTAGGATCTCAACTCCCACGTCATAGCATACAGGTAACTGAAATAACTGCAAAAAGGTCGAGGCGAGGGAAGTAAAGGTGGCATGGGTCCCATGGGGTTGCTCGATGTACCACTTGGCTGCAAATTTAGTGAGAGTTCGTTGTAACAGATGGAGTTGTAGGAACACCATAGATGGAAGGATATAGTGTGATTTTGTGGGTCTTTACCTGCCTTGCCCTCAAACTTGGGGATGTCTGATGGGAGTTTTGTAGGCATGTGAGGCCACGTGTGATCGTGTCTGATGAGATCGTTGGTTAATATGGCTAGGTCAGGAAGGTTGAGACTGGTGTTAACACCCAAAAAGTGTTCACTACCTCATCTACCACATTACATGGCTCATTTGTCCATTTTCCTACCATTTTTCCCTTAAAAACCCAAAAAATCCCACTAAAAAGCCTCCAAAAGGCCTAAAATGCCTCCAAAAGGCCACAAAACCATCAAAATAGTCTCAAAAAGGCTAAAAAATCCATTTTTCCTCTAAAAATAGCAAAAATCCCCTAAAAAGGGAATAAAAAATATAAAATAATGAGGAAAAGGAGGAAAAAACCCTATACAGCTGCCCTAAACCATGTGTTTCCTAAAACCATGGGTCAGCACTCCACCACCAAAAAACTATAAATAGGTGATGGAGATCCCTTATTCCATATCCACAATCATAAGCATCCTTACTCTACCAAAATCTCTCTTGAAAGCCTAGTTCACCATTGAACTACTTTCACCTTGAGAGCCACTTTTGGCTCATTCCCACCATTGGAGAAAGAGAAGGAGCACATTGGAGCTTGGAGCAACCCTATTGGACATTGCAAGGAGCTTCATCAACCTTCACATTGAAGGTAACTTTAATACAAAAAAAAAAGCCATTCTTTACATCTTTTGTTTATGTTTCATGCACAATGTTTAAAGTAGTTTATATCTTTGTTTTAGCTTAATAATTTACATTTACTGAACTGCTACTAAGGAGTCCATTCTCCTTAGTAGGTGCTCATTCGCACAAGCTAGGGGTAAAACCCTAGCTACAACTGGCCATGAATGGAAAAATAGTAGAAGGATGTGACGTACTAGTGGGGGCGGCCATGGTGGGACCGCTTCCCCCAAGTGTGAGAGCTGGGTTCATGTTGGGGATGTTACCCCCAGACGGAGTAACGAAGGTATTATGGGAGGGTCCTATGCCGCCAAGTGTAATGTGAGTTGCAGATGGTGTTGGGTTGGGTATGGTAGCCGCTGCAATGGGAATAGTAACAGGAATGGTAGGTGTGGGACCCATCGTGGGCATACCCAAGGTAGATGTGGGCCCCATCGAGGGAATACCCAAGGTAGGTGTGGTTGTGTCTAGTGTGCTCGCTGGGGTCGTTGTGGACGTTCCACCGATCATGCCTACAAAGAAGGGGTTAGAGGTCATGCCAGCCATGGGGCTGGTTGGTGCTGTGTAGGTAGCGTTTTTCAACTCTGCCTCAGAATCAGATGTGAAATAAGGAGCGTCAGAGTCAAGGGACGGAGCTCTATGGTGTCAACAAATGGATTCGAGTGACGAAGCTCTACGTATATGACAAGTGGTGTCGAGTGATGCAGCTCTACGTCTATGATGAGTGATGTCAAGTGAACTCTGCTGTGTGGGCTCGCCCCAGAGATGCCGAGAGTGTCTCGGGGACTCAATGGTGACAGATGGTGTCAAGTATCTAGGGGTTGTGTCGAGTGAAAAAAGGCTCAAAAACCCTAATGCAGTTGAGTGTGCAAAAGGAGAGCGCAAAAAATATGGCACTCAGGCCAACAACCAACTCAAAACGCTTACTGTAATAGCTGTGCTACAATAAGCAGAGTATCAGAAAAAATGGTCAAAATACCAACAAGCAAACGGTTTCCTAAAAATAAAAATGGTGGACTCGCTAGACCAAAAGGAGCTAAGGGAGCATGAAAACACATAGCTAAATAGTATTCTGATTCAACCAGATATATCCTCTGCAAGGTGATGAAATCCAAGTCAGAAAATATGGATAGTAGAACCAAGTGGCTAAAGATATCCCCTTACTGGGAGGGACACCGGGTAAGACAATCCTAGAAGAAAGGAAACTAAGATACCCCGTTCATGACACGTCCAAAAAGGTGAATTTGCAGCTTCGGTCCTATCACCGTGTGGGCCTAAAAGGAATCACCACATGCGGACCAATGAGTAGGTAGCCTTTGGTTACTGGGTGGATTGTGGTATTCCACTCAGGCCTCTGGAACTAGTCTGGCTACTTCAACCCTCCTAAGGGAGAGGCCCTCTGATAAACTGGTCATGACTGTGTCAAAAATAGTAGGGGATTTTGGCACCCTGAAGGATAACAATTATGTCTAAAGTGTAAGTGGCCTATCCCCCCTGTCCTACCTAACTACAATATTCTTATGTGTTCCCCAAGTGGGGTTAGAATGTTGGTTGTGTTAAGTAGTGTTTTAAGGCTCACTTGAATTAGGTGACAGAGTGTGTGCATGTGACGTAATGAACCCAATCAAAAGTGCCACGCGTGGGTAACTTTTTTAACCAATAATAATGTAGGAATTTAACTTGCAATGCAAAAATTTCTTTTTCAATGTAAATGCTTTAAACTTAAAAATTATGTAAATGGAACAGAAAGCAAATTGCAGAAAAAGGTTGTAGGTAACTGTGGCTGCAGACAAAATGGGAGGTTGTGCAGGTGCAGAAAATATTGCAGAAAAATTCTGGGTTCAAAAAAGGGTAAAAATGCAAAAAACAGATCGCAGGTCTGTGACTGAAATGCGCGGCTTGGAGCGCGGCTGTAGGGGTGAACCCTATGGTTGAATCGCCGGTCTAGGGCCAAAATGCGCAGTCTGGAGCGTGACAAAGGGGTAGAAAGCTATAGTCAGATCGCAAGTCTGTGGCCAAAATGCGCGGTCTGGAGCATGAAAAAGGGGCAGAAAGCTGCGGTCGGATCGCAGGTCTGGGACCAAAATGTGATGTCTGGAGTGCGGCAAAGGGGCAGAAAGCTGTGGTTGGATCATGGGTCTGGGACCAAAATGCGTGGTCTAGAGCGTGGAAAAGGGGTAGAAAGATGTGATCTGGGCCGCGGGAAAGAGGCAGAAAGATGTGGTTGAGTCGCGGAAAAACGGCAGGAAGTTGCGGTCTGGGCCGCAGGAAAAGGGTAGAAAGTTGCGATCTGGATCACGGAAAAACGGCCAAAAACTGCGATCTAGGCCGCGAGTGCGAGAAACAGAACCATGATCTGCGCAAAAAACCCAACTGGCCAAAGCCACAACCGAACAAGGAAAGCAGAAAAATACTTGCAGAAAATAAAAACTTTTCAATTTTTAACTAGAAATTCAAAGGCCAATAGTGGAGTCGCCAAAACTGTAGCTAGGGTTTTCACCCTAGCTTGTGCAAATGAGCACCTACTAAGGAGAGGAGCCTCCTTAGTAGCAGTTCAGTAAAACAGTAAAACTTGATAGTAAAACAAGGTAAAATCTAAGCTAACATGTGCATCAACAGGAAATAAAAAGACAATGACAAGATAATGAAAATTTTCTTTTGTATTATGATATGATCAAAGTTACATTTACCTCAGATATGAAGGTTGGTAGAGCTCTTGCAGTAGTCCAGGAGGGCTGCTTCCATGCTCCAATGGGTTCCTTCCCCTTCTCCAAGGTGCTTGGATGGTGGGCCGAAAGGGGCACTCAAATGGGAAAACTAGCTCAAATGGTGAGCTAGGGTTTCAAGAGTGATTTTGGAAGAGTGAGGATAGGATAGATTGTGGATGTGAAATGGGGAGCCTCCATCACCTATTTATAGGTTTTTTAGTGGTGGAGTGTTGACCCATGGTGTTTTGCACCATATGGTTTAGGTCAATTGTTTTAGGGTTTTTGCTTCCTTTTTCCCTTTGTTTTATATTTTTTATTCCCTTTTTCTTGATTTTTGGGAATTTATAGCCTTTTTAAAGGGTTTTTGCTATCTTTTGAGGAAATTTAATTATTTGGAGGGGAAAAGGGGGTTTTTTGGCCTTTTGGTGGCCATTTAATGGTTTTTTGAGGCTTTGGAGACAAATATGGTGGAAAAATAGACAAATGAGCCATGTGGTGAGGGAGATGATGTAATGAGCACTTTTTAGGTGTTAACAATGCGAAAATGGGGAACTACGAAAATGATTTGGGATAATTTAAGGTCTCTGCAATCCGCATTCCGAAAAACTTTTGCAGAATCGAAAATAGCGACATTCGAATAATATCATTTAAATTATTTCCAACATCCACAATCCACAATGCGGAATGCGGATATGTGGAAGAAAAAATTCAAATATTAAAATCGATGCTTCCGCAATCCGCAAAAATAAAAATATGAAAAAATATCTGCAATGTGGATTGGGGGAATGCAGAAACATTGAAATTTAACAATTAAAACTAAAGGTTCCACAATCCAATTATCGATTGCGGGAATACAGAAAATTTGAAATATAACAATTAAAATTAAAGGTTTTGCACTCCGCAAAAATGCATAAGATCAATCAAAATCCCAGAATGAAGGTAATAACCATCCATCATCTCGAATAATAAGTTTATGCAACAAATACCAAAGCTAGGTGGGGAATGTGAAGGATAGCATGGTAAGTTAAACACCAAGATCATGGAACCAACTGAAATGAATCAGAAAGAAAATACAAGCTAGAGATCAGTAAAAATGGAAACAATCCAAATAATACCAGAGATCTATAAAAATGATCAAGTCAATGGTGGAATACAAAAAAAATGGAAATACAAACAAATAAAAAATAAAAGCGGCTCATATCTTATGTTTAAAATTGGATCTACTGTGCATACAACAAGCTCCTAGATCATAATGAAGCATGAATATACTCGTTGGAAATCTTATCCAGAGGAGAGAAGTGATGCAAAGTTAAATTATGAATGAGGAATTCAGTTGTCTCAGAGATCAGAATAGAAAAGTGCATGTAACCTTCATTTGACAAGAATTTTCAATTTGGGATAGTTTCCATAATGTCTGAAAAATAATTTTGTGTAATTCTCAGAATGTAATGGTGCTCTCACAATAAAGTGGAAGCATAGTTGGGTAACATGCATAATGAAGGACTGATAACCATGTTTAATGATGAAAGAATAAAAGAGACCGAAAATGGACATTGGTGCCATGAATAAGAATGCATCCAAGGTGTTATTGTGATTAATATGTGAAATTTGAATTTCAGGGAAGAGTCATGGGAACTCTTGATTATTGGACATGGATACTGTATCAAGGAATTCTCAACAATGTATGGTATAGGCTAGCAGGTAAAGGACACACAAGTTTGTAAAGGTGATGTGTGAATCAACCTTATGGGAAAGTGCATGTATGCTAAAAGAATTTGTAGGATGTTGCAAGATATGAACCCACAAATTATGAATAAATAATGAGAATGGGTAAGAAAATGCCATTCACCAAGAGGTTGTTACTGATAGAATGATACATTCTAATTTTTGGACATGTCATGTGGTTCATGATAGTGACGAAGCGTCCATACAAAGGATACCAATTAGGGAATGAAGCATTCATGTCTGTGAATCAGTTGTATGGTTCAAAATACGGGAAATGTTTCCATGGGAAAGGAAAGCATGTCTCATAGTTGAATGAGGTGCAAAGGAAAACAATGGACCTTAGAAAGACTCCATATGGAGTTGGAATGGAATAAATTGAAGCACTGTTAAGTGCTAGGGAGACCAGAAAAGAGAAAGGTGGACTTGACTATAATTGCCCAAAGCAATTGAAGCAACAACGCAATGTGATCAAAGTGCAATGACGACTGTTGTAACCAAGGAATGCAACATAAGGATAAAATATGGATGTAGTAAAAATTGGAGAATGATATACATAAGGCAACATTGATAAACAGGGAAATTTCCCACCTTAAAACTATTTTGTTTCCATCATAACAATTGCATGCTAAGAAAGTATCAAGTGTAAATGTTATGCATGTGTATATGTCTTGAATTGCTACTTGGTGAGAAAATCATAGCTAATGATCCCTTGTGTGCTTGAAAGAGATTCCATGAATTGGATTATCTATGATATGGAATAGGAATTCCATGCTATGATGAGGAATTGAAAAGGGAGAATTCTTGAACTCTTCTCTTGCTAATATGTTTTTTATTTCTTGAGTTTATATATACAAATTTGACATAGGAATGTTGGAAATGCAAGAGATTAGATAGTTGAAATACATATGCACTAGTGGGCATATTATGAGATAATGCATAGTGCATGCGAATATGCTTATGCATACATATGATGTTGCATATTGCTAAAATTAGTGAGGTTTTACATATGCAATGAGCCACTTATGATAATTATTGGAGTTGATAATAGTTATTGTTGACCAAAGACAACAAAAACATGGATGAAGATGTCGATGATGGTGTTGCATGTGACCAATAACCTTGTGAATAAAGGCTAGAGCAACAAATCCATGATCAAGAGGTTGGCGGAAGGATTGTGTAGTCCTTGGTAAGAGGCCAAACTAATCAGGTAACATCATATATGTTAATGGCATCTATGTATGTAATGTTTTATTTATGCTAATTATATAAGTGTTGAAATATGATGGGTAAGAATCCTTTCAGCCATATTTTAATCATCATGAATTGGTATGTATGTGATATTGAATGCATTTATGTGACTGTTTAAACATTTTGAATGCATTCATAAGAAATAAGAGCATGCCATGCATGATACCATGAGGATGTTGGGTTGTGAATCCAAACTCCCTATTGGTGTTAATCTAGGATGAAACCTCTTTTCCAACCAGCAGGGAGTGAGTGCACTCCTGATGTTGTGTTCGGGTGAAGAAGGAAGGTACCTAGATAGTAACCAAGTGATTGGGGGGATGGATGGGTATTTTTTTGAACCATCGGCTAGGATGTGCAACTTACCATGGGAAGACACTTGTGTAGAAACAAAATTGTTTTGGAGCAATGCCATAGAGCATTAGGTGCAATGAGTGAATGTGCATTAAAATATTTTGTGAATCTGTATCTATGCATGCATATGTGTGGGTACACATGTTAATATGCATTTTGTGAATGCATGGTTATGGTATACATTTCATTGCAGTCCACTAATAGATGAAATGATATAATCATAGACAATTCAAAGATCCTTCATGAGTTGCTATGGATGTACGGGAAAGAATTGCATGAAGAAGGTAGTCATGTTTGATGGCCTACTGGAATGCTCTGTTGGGAGGACAGAGTTATATGAAAGGATATGATTGTGAAATCATGAGTATTTAAAGTTTTATTTGATTGCATAGATAATGTGTTTGTATCATGCAAATTTTATTATGATAATGACACCTATAAAGAAAATGTATTTCATTGCATTTGAAATATTAATAGTTGATAATGTTTGAATTGTGGAGTGTTATAATTTCAAGGTCACTTTAGTGATTGGTGTAAGTGTTGCAATGAAAAAAATAATTAAATTATATGCATTACTACTCACAATTTGTTTGGCTGATTGAAAAAAAAATTAGATCGTAGGTAGAATTGTCTTGGATATGACATTAATAAGTGTAACTCCATAATAAAGGCTGGAATCTACCATGTGCAAAAGCCAAACATTGTGAGAAGGATCTCATGGTTGTCAAATATGATTTCCATATGAAACGAATTTGAAAATTTCTAATTTAAGTTTATGAGCAGAATCTCATGGTTGTGAAATTTGTTTCTGTAGGGAACAAATTTGTAAATTTCATATTTGAGCTTTTTTCTAATAATTGATAATGATTGTCTGGTTGATCTAAAACTGTATCAAGAGGACAGATTGTCGGTGGATGTCTAGGTTATAGAAGTAAGTGTAAAACCATGAGGAACCGAATGTTACCACTTACGAAAGCCAAACAATATGAGCATGGACTCATGGTTAAATAAATATAATTTAACTAGGAGACAGAATTATAAATTCATATTTGAATTTGATTATTAATGTTATTGACTATTTGGTTGGTTGTGAATTGTGTCGGGAAGACACATTGCAAGAATACCATGTGATATGGCTTGTATTAGTTAAACATCATGAGAAGGGCCTCATGTTTGGTAAATCTAGTTTCTGTATAAAAAAAAGAAAGAATTGAGAATTTCTAAATGAAATTATTATGATAAATATCTCATGGAAATGAGATGGGACATGTATTGCTTCAACTTTAAATTTTGTTTGAAATTTTGATGATATCTCATGTGAACTGCATGCTTGTATGTAATGCAAGTGAGATGGTGAAAATATGCTAGTGGGGTAGATGTTGATTTCTACAGCTGAAAATGTAAAAGAATTCCAAGAGTGGCTTGGGTTTGAGGAACCCTGTTAAATTCCCTGCATGCGCTTGTGTCTATGCAGTGATACTAAATCCAATAAGAGCATGGGTACTCAGGAGGATTGCATGGATATTGGTAAATTTTCTACACTCACACTAAAGATCAATGGATTGTTATCAGAAAATCTACTCGAGCGGACGCGAGCTAGATCTCCCTAGTTCAATGCGAATCTAGAACAAATAAGACAGAACTTAGAACTGTTTTCCTAGATCTAGTTAGAGATCAAGTAATAGACTTCTTACCTTCATATCATAGATATTCTTCTTCTTGTTGTTGCTCCAAATCTCGCGGTCGTCAGATCTGTAGCTGCAAGACCTGTCAAGACATATGGAAACAATGCAAGCAGTAAAGTATGTCTAAACAATAACTGATCTAAGTAAATGGTTAAGGAAGTAAACTACAAACATTAACATCAAATCAACATTTGCAGAAAGAGTTTATATTACTGTATTAAAAGAGGGAAATACAAAGTAGAGGTATGATCACAACCCAATCCTTAACGTCACAATCCTCCTCCAACAAGCCAAGCCAATGCCTCCAAAGGAAGTATGAGTTTCCCAAAAGATGAGTAGTGATCCCCTGAGCTAATTTCACCATCATGTAAGTGCTATATACTTCCTCTCTTTGGAATGGAGAGGGTCCTTGTATTTATAGGACCAAGTGGATAGAGTAGGTTGAGGATCATGGGGAGAGGGCTAAGGGATTCTCCCTTGAGGTTAGGGAACCATAGGAAAACTCACCTAGGAGTTAGGGATAGGGATCCACATCATCCAACTTCTAGAACTCCCTCGAAAGATCCCTTTATCTCATTTAACCAACCTCGGTGCAGGTTGCATGAACACAACCAGCGTCTGAGAAGGAAAACGTAGGTTGTACTAAGATACTCTATGCCGCCGGTGCAGGGTGGCAGTTTACATTACGTGTCGGCCCTAGTTCGGCGCTACTTGCTCAAGGACATCATGCGCCGGCCCAACTAGAAGTGTATACAAAGGGAATCAACTTGATCTAACATGACTTGCTTGATCATAGGAACTTTAGGGAATGACGCATAGAGTTAACATGGGACTTATGATGATGAGATTTAGGTGTAACAAAATGCCCCTCAAAGCATGAAGCTGGAAAAACAAGACAGGTGAAGTGCTTTGAAATATAGATGGCAAGGACTTGCTGGCTGGAGGATGCTGCTGTAGTACAATTGACTCTGAGATACAAGTCTCACGTGACTCACAACATGGCTTCCGACCGATACATTGCAGATCCATGGTAGTAAAGATCGACTGAACACAATCATGGATACTAGACATAATCGTAGATCCATGATGAGAAGATAACATAGCCACGACCAATACAAGGTGGATCCATGTAATATGACTCAAACAATTTCCATCGCAACCTGGGTAGAATATGACTTCCCCAGGGTCTTCAAGCTGAACCTGCAATGATATGAATCTATCCATGTGATTACAATGTTTTGAAGTCAAACATGGTAGAAACCACTTGATTACCGATCATTGATGTATACCGTTAACAAGTGTGAGGTAAATCACCATTAATGTCGATGATCCCCAAGGTATCATAGTACATATCACCAAGCGTGAATAAATGAGTTGAAGTCGAATGCTTGATGAAATCTTTCAATCAAGATTCAATAATGTAAACTCATGTTGAAAGCGAGGTAACCTACCATTGAGGCATGCATCCCCAAGGTACTTGATTGGTTTCTAGATTCAATCCTCGGATGATGTGTTGAAGTCGAAAAGGATGAACTCGTCGAAGGAGGGCCATGATGAATCCCCCATCAACAACACGAAACTTGATAGCATACATTTGGAGTGTATTGGACGATGGAGGAATGTGAAAGACTAGCTCAAGGTAGACCGACAGGATAGAAGGTGTACTGACTGCAGATGATGAGCAATGAACATCTCTTGAACATGGGAATGGCATGACATGGAAGTATGGACATGACAAGAATGATACTGACCTATAATGCAATTGATAGTGGAGGCATTCTTCGGATGACCCAAAGGAGTGACATGACTCATGAAATCAGTATGAATCAAGGACAAACAGATGACCCAAGTGTTGTATACAAATGAAAATGAGTGCCATGTTCAAGAGCGACGATGCAGTACCATGAATAAAGTGTAACACAAAATCTTGCCTTTTTCCCCATCATGACTGATGAGTGCCTCATGTGCTTTTGAACGAGCTTGAGGAGGGTAACCAGATGCTTGGTATATCTCATCTCATAGATGAGTCCAATCCCAAATGTTTTATGAACCTAGGAAAGGAGGGGTTCGTCCCATGATGGGCCCTTCAATGTCATATTTTAATGAGTCCATAGAAGGTAAACTTGACGTCATTTCATGTTTAGAGAGTTTGAAAAGAACTAAAGAAGACTCCAAAGGTCCTTTTTCGTAAAGTTAGTCTCTTCTCCCGGAAAAGGGTAAAACAACGTGGGAGGGGACTCTTCCAGTCATGATTGGTTGGAGTATTCCTTTTTCGTAAGTAGTACCCCCTGGTCCGAAAAAGGGGTAAACTATCACCAAGAAGACAATCATTCAAATACTTTTACAAGCGTGAACACATCAAGTTCGCTTGGCAATATTTTCATATTTAGAGAGCCTGAAAAGAGCTTAAAGAAAAGACTATGGAGGGTTCTTTTTTCGTGGGAGTTTAACGAGCCTGAAAAAGTAATAAACTATAACTCGGTGACTTATTCTCATTGTTTAACGAGCACTGGAAAGAACAAAGAGTTAGCTTGGTGTCAATAATTGAATTTAATGAGAGGAAAAATGACAAAAATATGCTCGATGAGTTGTTCATACCTGAGAACTCGCATAAAAAGACCACGACTGCGAAAAATAGGATCAAAACGATACTTAGCTTCACCCACAAGCATAAAAACTAGGTCAAAAGTGATTAACCGGGTATAAATGAATCCAACTATAGAAAAATAACCCACATTAGAATAAATAAAAAAGGAGTATGCTCTTTTTCAATATAAATAGGGGTAAATAGTAAAAAGAATTACTATTTGTTTTTTACCAAGTTGGAGAGGTGAATAGTGCCATTTGGAGCTGTTCTTCTTCTGATGATTCTGGGAGCTGTGATCCATCATTTCAGGTGCCGTCAGCGATAGGTAACCCTAACATTGTCTCTTTAACTTTCTAGCGGATTAGAATTTGCTTTTTCTTGCATTTAGGTAGGTTTTGGGCATGTTTGTTGTGGGGAAAATGCACCTATAGTTCAGGGGAGAAACTACCAACTTATGGTGATAAAGATAGACTTACAAGCATTCTGCAAGTACAACAAGTAAATGAAGAGATTAGGGTTTAGAGATGTAGGCACCTCATTCAGAAGGTTGATCCTAGCTTTGCCTCCCTCGCTCTTCAATGCTTATCCAATGTCGCAATGCCCAAACCTGCAAAACAACTTGATACCTTTCTCAAACACATTTGACTACATATATAAGATTTATATTCATAATAGAAGAAGACATCATATTGTAAACAAACTGTAATCAAATCTAATACACATTAATAGGTCATATTTGGAAAGAGAAGAACATTTGATCTTTATTAATGAATGAAAGAAAGTACATAAAGTTATACCTTCCTTCAAGCTTGGCACTTCACGAAACCTAGATTGAAGGTCTCCTGCTTCTGTTCTCCAAGGATTCCAGCCTCTAATCAACTGTGCTAGGGTTTACCAAAACTGAAGCACAAGAGAGAGGGATGAGGGTCTCCATTCCTCCAGCATAACTTTGTAATTGGGATTAGTCCCTTCACATGGCCCTTCTACCCTCGTTATATAATCAGTGAAGGATAGCAAAAGAAGTTATAACTGAGTAGGAGGTTCCCCAACCAACTTAACTTCCCAAAATTTTGATATTTTGACCAAAACAGGGGTGTACGCTACTCTACAATAGACAAAATAGCGTACATATGGAGTTGATCGCTACTATTTCAATAGTGGAGTCATGCTCAGAAGGTTTGAGAGCTACTATTGTACACTAGAGTAGGGTACACATGCTACTATCATGCCTGTGTACTAGCTCATGTTAAGAAATGGCCAAAAACAGGCTTTTCTGCTCATTTTCAGGAGATGGTTTGGTCTGGAAAAATGTTCCTAAGGGTCATATACATCAAATGGGTCAAGAATGAGGTAATTTCAACCATTTTTAGTGTCCCAAATGATTCCTCCATCCACAAATGTCCTGCTGTGTGACTGAAACTTGATCTCAAGAAGTGTCGTCATGCGACCAAGGGAAGCAAGTGTCATCAAGGATGGAGAGGTGTCATTTCAAGCTATAACAGATGCCCCCTAATGTATGAGGTTAGAGGGAGTGTGGGAAATGATGGCTGAAATACATTATAAATAAAAAAGAGTTGAATCATGGAGGAATGGAGAAACCAAGAATCATAGGCTCAAATGAAGTACCTGAAAGCAAAGGCAATGTCAGACAAACTTATCCTTGGGGTAACTGTCCATGTTCAAATGGTGGAACATGACCTCCAAAAGGATACAATAATGATCCAAAATACTGATGCATCTATCATGACCACTAAAATACAAGCGTGGATCCATGATGAACATAAGTGTAAACATAGCCACATAAATACTAGGTGGATCTATGTCAAAACTGGAGAACATAGCCATAGAGAACAAGTTGGATCTATGTCTCATCAAGAGCCCAAAAAGAGTGTGGCTCAGTCTTACGCAACTTGGGCAATAACATAAATGAGGTGATGCTATCGAAGATCCCAAGGTCTTCATCCAAAAACAAACCAAGGTACAAACCTATCCATGCGAATAAATGAGTTGTTGTCGAACATGGGAGGTATCGTTTGATTACCGGTCATTGATGTATACCGTTAACAAATGCGAGGGTGTCTACCAATAATGAAAATGGAACCCAAGGTACCTAGTACATTCAAACAAGTGAGAATAAGTGGTCTTTCCGTCGAACACTTGAAGAATCCATCGGATAGGAGACATTGATGTATTCCCATCTATCCAATAGCGAGGGAAACCGCCACTAATGACTGCAATCCCCAAGGTACTAACTGAAACTCTAAACTTCATTCCCAGAGTACAATGAGTTGAAGTCGATGGGAAGAAGTCCTTTGGAAGGGAGGACTTAATGCATCCTCCATCATCCAACACGAGAGACACTCAATAGGTATGAGCTGATTTGGAGTAGGACTGAACACATGATGAAACATACTGACACCAAGGAATGGCCTACACAAGAGGTCAAGGCAACTATAGAATGGTTGACACGGGTTATATCCTTGAACAGTGAGCACGACACAAGAGTGACTTAGGCAGCTTTGAACACAAAGAGACCACGATGCAAATCTGCAATGTAGGAGTCATTAACAGATTCTCCATATGATTGGAAAACTAACCAAACGGAGGAGTAAGAACTCTGAGATTAGGTTTACCCTAAGGCCAAATACTAGAACCCAACTTTTTTGATAGACTCAAAACAGGTGCTTTGTTCAAGGAGATAGTTGACTCGCTACCATCATATTGAAAGATATTTTAATATTCTTCCCTTCCCTTTCCTTTTTCATTTTTTAACGAGCTTGACAAAGAACTAAAGCGTGCTCGACAGTATTTTCATATTTAAGGAGTCTGAAAAACCTAGAAGAAAGCTCCATACACCTATCCGTGGATTTTATATCGAGCCCGGATTGGTTTGTGCTTGGTGGTGTTTTCTTGTTTATAGAGTTGAAAAACTTAAACAGTCCTCTAATTACCCTCTCATGGATTTCACATCGAGCCCGAGTAGGTGAATGCTCACTTGGTATTTTCATGTTTAGAGAGCCTGAAAACCCTAAAGAAAGGCTCCAAAAGGTCCTTTTTCGTGCAGTTAGTCTCCTCCCCTGAAAAAGTATAAAACAAAGGGAAAAGAACTCTTCTATCATATACAGAAGTATACCTAGAGTATACCTTTTCCGTAATTAATCCACCTAAGCCCAGAAAAGGGATAATTCTATACCTGAGTGGATGTCAGTTTAGTTATTTTAACGAGCCCAAAAAGACAACTATGCTCGGAAAACTTTTCCTATTTAAGGAGTCTGAAAAGGGCTTAAAAGAAATATATAGGGATCTTTTCCGTAAAGGTTTAACGAGTCCGGAAAAGTAAACTCATGACCTCCTTACTATTTTTAACGAGGTCAAAGGAGATACAGAAAATGCTCACAACTTCCTTACTGTTTTTAATGAGCTCGAAGTGAAGATGAAAGAAATGCTCATTGCCTCCTTACTGTTTTTAGCGAGCTCAAAGGAAAGGTGGAAGAAATGCTCGTAACCTACTTACTATTTTTAACGAGCTCGAAGTAAAAGAAGAATGCTCGAAATGGGAGGAGACAAGTGTCAGGGACATGCGAAACTAGCTCCAAGCGCATGGAACAAAGCTATGCCTAATGCAAGGAACATGAGCAAGATAAGTACACTCGGGGTGTGTCTCCTCCAGGTAAAAGGTGTCAAATTGTGAGGGAAAAATGATACAGGGTTTAGTGGAAATGAGATCAGAGATGGAGGCTTATATAGCGAGCTAAAAGCATGGAAGCCAACATCAGGCTCATTAGCGCAAGCGAGATCATAACAGATGCACATACAACTTGAACATAAATATGGGAGCCTTATCAGGGATGGCCAGAAATAGATGAGGAAGAAAGATATGAGGCTTCTTCTCAAAGTCATGGTAAATCTAAAAAGGCTCCCAAGCCTATGAGAAAAACTCAGCATGGGCACCAGAATGGCATAAGGGTGCTGACTAGGGTGACCCATGTTAGGCAGGCTCTGCTGTCGAACTAGTGCACGATGCATAAAGAGATGGCTAACACACCAATATCCAATAGGTTCGACGCTATGGCGAATTCAAATGGCAAAAGGTTCAAATGCAACATAACAAGAGGGAAGCCTAAACCTATATGCAAGGTTTTGAATATACCTGACATGGTCGCACAAGGTGTCGAAAATGACTAGTAAACAAGTATACATCCAGCTAAGAATCCTGTCTGCAAGAAACATTAGTACCAGGATCATATCTAAAACATATGTAAGGAAAGACCCGATACAAGTCACTGTGGTAGAAATACTTTCAACTTCACTATCATCAACAACAGGCATAAACAAGGCAGAGTTTTCAAATGAAGACTCTATGGTACCCAAGCCCGAGGACTTACAATCAACAAGATCAACTTCAGGATGAAGATCAAAGTTGAAGGACATGATGGAATCTGCAGAAACAAATTCATCATCACGGGAGTTGAAAATTCTAGAAGCAGAATCAAACTCAACAGGAACACTGATTTGCGGATCTATAGGAGAGTTCAAAGACTCAATAGTAGGAAGATATGGCTTTAAGGTCAAACTAGGGCTGGACATGACTGCGAATGGATCAACATCCAAGTGAATGGTAGACTGTACTATAGACTCTAGGAAAACTTCATCGGAAGGAAGCATATCATCCCAGATAGAATACATATCTAAACATTCAGATGGAGGTGTCACTTGGTCAAGAGCTGGGACTAAGTCCCGAGAAGGTAAGCATGAACTCAGAGACTCCTTCTCAGTAGCAGTTGAACTCAAAGAACAATATGCCACAAAATTCCCATGTGACACAGTAGTGCCTAATGACGAGGGACCTGACTGGTCTACAGTTGGGTAATAAGGAGGATCAACAAATGCAAGTTGGTCGATGGTGACAATGTTTTCGTTATAAGGGAAATGCATCACACGAAAAAGAGTAGACACCACAGCATGCATAGCATAAACGTAATCACTCCCAAGGATCATATCAAAGTCCACAGGGTCCTTTAAAACCATAAAATCAACTAAGACTATTTTTCCACCCAAAGTAACAGGTGCCTGACGGAGGAATCCAAACGGTTCACTAGGTCTTTTATCGAAGTTCAATGGCCAATTAACAGCTGGAATAACATTAGGGAAACCCAAATCTCTCCAAGCATAAGCGGATAAGATACTAACAGAAGCACCTTCATCAACAATGCATCGATCAACCATATGGTTCTCGATATCAACCTTTATCTGGAAAGGTGTCGAAGAAGGAAGATGAGGCTCGGCTAGACTATTCCAATCAAAGGAAACAATCCTAGGGCTTGGTAGGGGTTTACATGGCATAGATGAAGTGCCCCCTTTTTCAGGAATATCCAAACTGGTAATGCAGAAGACTTTAGCAGTAGGTGCATCAATCTCCGAAGGACTGATGGGATCGGTCAAATATTGCATTGATTCGATCACTTCACTCTCCGAAGGAAGAGTGGGGTTGACCAAATATTGCATTGGTTCAACCACTTTATCAACCAAAGGTTGATCTGACTGTAGGGAATCTATAGACAACTCAGGAACAGAGTTTCCTTCAGACACGGACCACACTCTTCTTGCCTCTGGAATGGCAAGGCATTGGTGAGTAAGGTGATCTCCATTACAAATTTTACAAGGGAACTTTGGTTTCTGTCCTATAGATTTAGACTCCTTTACAATGTCAGTACTCTCAGCATGACTAGCATTGGCTGACAGCTTGCCCCCAACATGACTCACAGAGGATGGTTGCTCAAAAGCATAAGACTTTTGAACTAAGGACCACACTTTTTGCACTTCTGGAAGTATAGGGCACAAGTAAGTAAGGTGATCTCCCTCGCAAAACTTACAAGGGAACTTAAGCTTCTGTTTGTTGGGTTTGTAGACAATGTCAACTCCCTCAGCATGACTTGCAGTGGCTGATCTGGTGTCTCCAGTATGACTCACAGGAACTGGTGACTTGTCATTAATATGACTAGAAGTGATCAATGACTTGTCCTCAACATGACTGATAGTGGTTGAAGACAAACTTTCAGTATGATTTTTAGTGACTAAAATTTTTCTCCCAGCATGACCTCTAGAGGATGGGTAGGTTCCCCTTACATGACTTGCAGAGGTAGGGCGCTTGCCCCCAACATGACTTACAGAGGCTGGGTTGTTGCCCCCTTGTTTTTGCATCTTCTTCCTATTCTTCCTCCGTCTATTCCTTTTAGACTGTTGGCTACTAGTATTGCTACTTTCGCCACATGAGGTAGAAGGAGGAGGAGAAGATGTTACTGGAAAAGGAGGAACAGGGTTCTGATGCTCTTGATTTGAGGTGCTCACAAAAGAAGCACTAGGAGCATGCAAGGAATTTGTAGTGGAAAACAACCAAACTGGCAGCCCAATAGTGAATCCAAGAATATTCAGAGTAACCATTAAGGGAGCACCAATGTTTCCAATGAATGGAACAGCACAAGGATCCCCCAGAACAGGGGTACCTTGATTGGCACTCGCCGGAATGCTAGACATGGTTTCCTGCTCAAATGAACAAGAAGTTCTCTAAGACAAACTAAAACAAGTAGCACAAAGAACACACCACTAAAAAAGGTCTTAGGTAAATCAAACCAGGCAAACAGATGCCTTCCGGAGAAGATTCTGGGATGATGAGGGCCTATAACAGATCAATGAAGGATGAAGAACAGTTACCCGGGGTCCACAATACAATGTCTAAGGGTGCAAGCACTGGAATCACCCAACCGCCCTCCCAAAGACCTGCAAGGGATTTCCTCCTATGTCTGTCCTAGGTACATCAGATATACCTTCCGCTGTCACCTGTGTATGAACCTATGGTCAGATACTAAGGATACCACAACACCAAAAACTCCTGGGGGAACAGTCGCTGGTCGAATCAGAAGGTGTGGGCAGGGTAACTGAGCCTGAAACTCAAAAGAGTCCCCAAACGCGATCCAATCCTGGTATATGCTCGAAACAGAAAGTAGGAGGAGTATTCCCAACAATCTGATCTCACAAGACCTACTGCATAGATCCCAGTCAAGCTTTGAATGAAGTGGGTTTACCTATGATAGTCAAACTATGATTTTTGCGTAATGTGTGATCTTGGGTAGTTTAAGGTGTTTTAAACCCAAAATCCTAACCAAGACTAATTGGTGTAGTGCAACCTAGAAAAGAAAATGTTACTAGTAAATTTTATTAGGGTTCATTTTAAAGGTTACTTGCTTACTCAAAAAGGTAGTGGGTGTGTGAGAGTGGTCATAATAGAGATAGAGTACTGAAAATGAAATATTTACCACCAAACAAATCTTTTCTTTTCAATGCAAGTCTTAAAATTTTGATCTAGAATGCATATGCAAATGCAATTTTTAATCTTTCGAATGCAAAAAGGGTAAAAATAAAGTCTAAATGTACAAAATAAAACTCAAAACCTAAGAATGCAGCAATTCAAACCAATAAGTATGCAAAAGAAAACTTGTTCTTTTTTATGCAAAGCACTCTAAAATCTTTTAAGCCACTTGCAAGGTACTCTATTCAGAAAATGAATCAAAATTCTTTATGCTTTCAAAGGTAAGAAACAAAACTGAAACTAACCTATTATCAAAGCAAAGCAAAGAAACTTTTAGGTTCTCTTTATGAAACAGTAAAAGCTACCAAATATGACTTTCAAATTCTTATTGATGTAAGCATGCCAAACATTGGGAAAAGAGTACGAAAACTACTTTTAGACCCAAACGAAGCAAATGACCTATGAAGAAGTATGGTTTGGTAAAGTCAGGTCTGCACATAAACAATGCAAACAAGGTCTTGAACAACAGCCAAAACACTTGAGCTTTCACTACAAAAGAAAACTTAAAAGCATAAGGGAGGATAAAAAAACCAATCTAAAAGAGAAATTTCACTCAAATAGATACAAACAGGGTCAAGAAGACTCAAGAGGTTTCAAATCCTGTGGAAATGGGGCAAGCAGGTTCAGTCAGACTCAAATTAGGGTACAAAACACCAAACGGGTCCACAACCCCCCAACTTGGGTCAACAAGACCCAAAACTTTCAAAACAAGCCCAAATTGATCAAAAGAGGTTCAAATCATGAATGTAGGACCGGTACAAGGATGGGAGACCACTTACAGTGGTTTAACTCAGACCTAGGGTCATCAGGGACCCCAAAAAATGCAGCCACAGCCCCCAGATTTGGGTCCACAACCCAAAAAACTCAAAAATTTTAAACCCATATTTTGAGCGCTACTGTGTATGAGGCATACCAGTGCCCATAGCAGGATGGGCTCTACTGTGCAGAGGAAAAGTAGCGTATGGGCGCTACTGTGTTGTACAAACAGCAGCGTACAGGTGGAAAAAGTTGGAAAATGGGGTTAAAACCACCACACCTAGGTCCACAAGGGTTTGCAAGGGCTGGGAAGGGTCTGTAAGAACCAAGGAGGGTCAAATAGAGCCTACTAACTGATCCTAATAAATAAAATGAACAAATACCATCAAACAAGACTAAAGAAATGACCTTAAATACCCCTAAGCAGTTAGCCTTTCCCCAGCGGAGTCGCCAATCTGTTGTGGGGAAAATGCACCTATAGTTCAGGGGAGAAACTACCAACTTACGATGATAAAGATAGACTTACAAGCATTCTACAAGTACAACAAGTAAATGAAGAGATTAGGGTTTAGAGATGTAGGCACCTCATTCAGAAGGTTGATCCTAGCTTTGCCTCCCTCGCTCTTCAATGCTTATCCAGTGTTGCAATGCCCAGACCTACAAAACAACTTGATACCTTTCTCAAACACATTTGACTACATATATAAGATTGATATTCATAATAGAAGAAGACATTAGATTGTAAACAAACTGTAATCAAATCTAATACACATTAATAGGTCATATTTGGAAAGAGAAGAACGTCTGATCTTTATTAATGAATGAAAGCAAGTACATAAAGTTATACCTTCCTGTAAGCTTGGCACTTCACGAAACCTAGATTGTGATGCACCTGCAACAATTAATTAACAAGAATATGTGAAATAGCAGAAATGACAGAACTCAGAATCACTTTTATATTGATCACAGGCCACTTCGAGGGAGCAACCTCCTTTGAGAAATCTCAATACAATTAACTTCACGGTGCCTTCATAGGTCTCAACACACACTTATATACTAATTCTAGGCACCAATACTATGGGTCAAAACCATGGGCCGTTACAAACTATGGATCAACAATACTACGGGCGACTTACAAAGCATATGCACCAACAACAATAACACAAACTATTGATCAACAAATACTACGGGATGACTTACAAAGCATATGCGTCCAACAACAACATACTAACAAAGTAAAGACATGGGTTCCTAACATCCCCTCCCCCTTAAAAAAAAGCTTTGTCCTCAAAGCTTTAGATGTGGAAATTGTTGTTGAATCTGAAGGAGTGGTTCCCATGTAGCATCCTCTGGTTGCATGCCGTGCCACTGAATTAAGACCTCTGTGATAGAGCGAAAGAGAAGCTGCCATGTGCGCCGATTGAGGATGGCCTCTGGCTCCAAAAGGATGGATCCTTCATTATCCAGTTCGGGTAAAATCATTTGTCCACTAATGTTGGTGCCAAGAACTTTCTTCAGACAAGAGACATGAAAGACTGGATGAATGCGGGAAGAAGGAGGAAGTTCCAATTTATAAGCAACGGACCCAATCTTCTGAAGAATCTAATATGGCCCATAGAACTTTGGAGCGAGCTTATGACGCACTTTGAGTTTCAAGGATGATTGTTTGTACAGCTGGAGATGAAGAAAAACCATATCACCGACTTGAAAAGTGCACTCAGAACGGTGCTGATCAGCTTGTTGCTTCATGCGATTTCTTGCCATGTGAAGATTGTCCCGCAAAATGCGAAGAATCTGATCGCGGTTTCGAAGGACCATGTCAACTTCCTGAACTGGTGAACTGGTGGGGGTGTATGGAAGAAGAGCTGGAGGTGCCTGACCATAGACTCCTTCATATGGGGTCATTTTAGAGGCAGTGTGGTAAGAGGTATTGTACCACCATTCAGCGAGAGGGAGCCATTTTTCCCACTGATGTTGTTGTTCCGAGGTGAAGCAATGAAGATAAGTTTCCAAGCATTTATTGACAATTTCAGTTTGACCATCTGTTTGTGGGTGATACCCTGAACTCATATTCAGTTTGGTGCCAGTGTGGCGAAATAGTTCTGTCCAAAAATGACTGGTGAAAGTCGCATCACGATCCGAGACAATGGAAGAAGGGATGCCATGAAGACGAAAGATCTGGTCCAGAAAAATTTGAGCGACGGAGGAGGCTGTATAGGGATGGCTGAGAGCACAAAAATGACTATATTTGGAGAGGCGATCAACCACAACGAGAATCACTGTCTTCCCGCCAGATTTAGGGAGCCCTTCAATGAAATCCATAGAAATATCTGTCCAAATCCGTGTAGGTATGGGAAAGGGTTCAAGCAATCCTGGAAGGAGTGTTGTTTCACCCTTATTGCACTGGAAAGTATCACATTCGGCCACCATCTGTTGAATTGTCCTTTTCATGCCCTGCCAAAAGAAGTTACGCCGTGCTCGTTCATACGTTTTGAGGAACCCAGAGTGCCCTGCCGATGGAGAAGCATGGAGTTCATAGAAGACAGCCTGTTGAAGATCTGTGCTCTGGGGAAGCACCAAACGACCCTTGTATCACAGAGAAGCACCATCCCAAGAGTAATGTGGTATAGTAGAAGGGTTGTTGGTCAAGCATTGGATGATTTGAGATAAGGAGGAGTCATTGACATAACCCTGTTGAACAGATTGCAACCAATTTGGAACAAGCATAGAAATAGCTGAAAGAGAACCTTGGGCATCAAATGTGCGAGAAAGAGCATCTGCCACAATATTGTCTTTACCCTTCTTGTAAGTGATCTCATAGTCATAAACCATGAGTTTTCTAACCCATTTCTGTTGTGCCGGGGAGGAGACACGCTGGTCCAAGAAATATTTCAGACTCTGGTGATCAGTCTTGATGCAGAAATGATTCCCTAATAGGTATGGGCGCCACTTCTGTACTTCATGCAAAATAGCCATCATTTCCTTCTCATAGGTAGAGGCAACTAAATTCTTACCTGAAAGGGCTTTGCTGGTGAATGCAATGAGGTGTTTATCTTGAAGGAGAACAGCACCAAGTCCATTGCCGCAAGCATCACTCTCAATAGTGAAGGGCTTGGAAAAATCGGGCATAGCTAGCACAGGTGTAGTACACATAGCTTGCTTTAGTTTTTCAAATGCACACTGAGCAACAGGTGTCCATGTGAAGGCATCATTTTTCAATAGAGCCGTTAATGGAGCTGCAATCTTCCCATAATCCTTGACAAACTTGTGGTAGTAGCCAGTGAACCCCAAAAAACCATGAAGGCTCTTGAGTGTCTAAGGATGCGGCCAATTGTTCATGGCATCGATTTTGGCAGGATCCACGCGAACCCCTTGTGCTGAGATAATGTGCTCGAGATACTCAACTTCCTTCTATCCAAAAACACATTTAGACTGCTTGGCATGGAAATGATGGTCAGAGAAAAGTTGCATGACAAGATCCAAATGCTGGAGATGTCCATCCCATGTTTTACTGTAGATGAGGATATCATCAAAGAATACCAGAATGAATTTCCGCAAGTAGGGTCGAAATATTTTATTCATTAAGGCCTGGAATGTGGAAGGAGCATTAGTGAGGCCAAAGGGCATGACCAAAAACTCATAATGGCCATCATGTGTGCGAAAAGCTGTTTTAGGGATATCATCCTCGTGAACCTGAATTTGATGATACCCAGAACGAAGATCCAACTTGAAGAAAAAGTGAGCCCCATGAAGCTCATCAAGAAGCTCATCAACAACAGGAATTGGAAACTTATCCTTGATGGTGAGGTGATTAAGTGCTCGGAAGTCAATGCAAAGGCGCCATGACCCATCTTTTTTGTGGACAAGAAAAACTGGAGAAGAAAAGAAACTAGTGCTTGGGTGAATAATACCTTGCTTCAATAAGTCCCGAACGAGCATTTCAATCTCCATTTTTTGGTGAAATGGGTAGTGATAGGGCCTGATGTTGGGAGGAACGCTGCCAGGAAGGAGCTGAATACGATGGTCTTCTGGCCTGGAAGGTGGCAATCCCACTGGTTTAGCAAAGACACCTGTATATCGATCCAGAATTTGTTGTAGATCCAAAGGAGTAGTGGAGACCACTGATGGTTGCATCGGGATGGAATGGATGTGAGCGATGACACCATGTGAATTCTTCTTGAGGATCTTTTCCATGCGATGTGAACTGATGATGCTGATAGAACCTGGTTGTAATCCTGTCAATGTGTGTTTTTGTCCATTGAGGGAAAACTGCATCCAAAGTTCAGCAAAATCCCATAAGATAGGGCCAAGTGTGTGTAGCCATTGAGTGCCCAAAACCACATCACATCCGCCTAAGGGAAAGGCAAACATATCAAAGCGCAAGGTATAATCTCCCATAGAGATACGCACATTTTGACACTTTCCTTTGCAAGGTAAGGTGCCCCCATTGGCAACCATGACTTCAAAGTTGGAGCAAGGATGGATAAAACAATCAGCTTGTTTGGCGATCCGAGGGTCAATGAAATTATGAGTGCTACCAGAATCAATGAGTATTGTAAGAGGAAGATTCTTGAAGTAACCCCTGACCTGCATTGTTTAGGGGGTGGTGATTCCAGCTAAAGCATGGAGAGATATCTCTGGCCGGTCATCTTGAGACGGAGGGTCAATAGGCAGTTCCTGAATGTCAACCGGAGCATCCAGTGTTTCTGGATCTTCGTCACCAATTTCAGAGGCAGGCGGAGACTCCACATCCAAGAGATAGAGCTTTTGCTGAACACATCTATGTCTCCGAGTGAATTTCTCATCACAATTATAGCAAAGCCCCTTTTCTCTGCTTGCTTGCATCTCTATTTCAGACAAACGCTTGATAGGAGTCGGTCGAGGAGCCTGCGGTATAGGTGGTCACTGAGAACCCATATTTCGGAAGGGAACAAAAGTGGGCTTGGAGCGTTGTTGGGATGAAATCTTGTCTTATGCCAACTTAGCCAACCCTAGTGCTTCCATCATTGTGTTGGGACAGAACATTTTGACCTCAGAGTGGATGGCATCCTTTAGAGCACTGATAAAACAACTCCAGTAAAAGTCATCAGACAATCCTTCGGTGTGGTTGGCTAGATTCTCAAATTCGGTTTGATACTCTCTCACAGTGCCAGTTTGGCGAAGTTTAGTGAAGGCTCCTGTGAAGTCATCAAAAGCACTAGGACCAAATCGTTGCAAAAGGAGCTGGAAAAAGTCTGGTAATTTTGGCTCTGGATGAGCCTTGATGTACCAACGGTACCATTGAAGATCTTCCTATTCCAAATGAAAGGATGCCAACGGAACTTTGTTAACATCAAAAGTATTATGCAGACTGAAATACTGTTCTGCACGATAGATCCATCCAATTGGATCGGTACCATTGAAGCAAGGAAAATCAAGCTTCGGACCACGAAAATTGCTGGAAGACGAGAACCCATTGTCTGCTGAAGACTCGCAATGTCGTTTGTTGTTCATAGCTGAATGTTCAAGATGGAGACCGAGAAATTTTTCATCCAGATCCTGGAGTTTGGCTTGGATGGCTGCAAGTGCATCCTCCATGGTTTTTGATCCTACACGAGTGACAACCATAACTAAGATTTTTTTTTTTTTTTATATTTTTTTTATTTTTTTATTTTTTTATTTTTTTTTATTTTTTTCGGTTGACTGGGTAGGAAAACAAAAACAGAAACTACTTCAGTAAGGGAAAATCTGGACTTGGGAAAAAATCAGAAGGGTAATTGGGGTTTGACTAGGTTTTGGACACTGTTGGATAGATAGGGAAGCAAAAATGAGGATTTCAGAAGCGGGGTGAAAGAATGGGAAGAGGGGAACAAAGAAGCAGAATTCAGAAAGGAACTCTGTGGTAAAATTTGAAGGTGATTGGGTGAAATTTGAGGAAGTTATGGCAAACCCTAAAAATAGACAAATGTGGGATTTCAGGCTTTGGGAAGGGGAATTGGGGATAGGGTCCTCAGGACTGAAATATGCAGAATGGGATGACAGGGGTTCCCCGAAAATTTCAAGGGAAACAGAGTGAAAATAAGGGAGATATGGAGAAAAAACTGAATTTTATTCTTTTTTTTCTTTTTGCAGACTTGAGCGGCTACGGTTCGAAAGGGATCTGGAATAGCGCCGAATGGATTGAAAACGGATGAATCTGGAACAGCTTGCAAAATAGATCTGAAACGGCGCAGCAGTGATCGACAATAGTTCAGCTGAAAGTAGATATGGACCCCAGGTATGTGCGGATTCCTAACAGTTCAGGGTTTCACTTGGCCACCAATGCTGTCTGACGACTTGCATATTGGGGCAGTACCCCTCACTCCACGGCTTAGGTAAAACTGATAACCGCTTTGCCACAAACGACAGCTCTTGGTTTACCTCACGGGTGGGAACTAGTCAATCAGGTAGGGGTCGTTGCCCTTTTCGTTGGCAGGTCCTCTCAATGGGCCAGCTACTTCGGGGTTCCTATGGTACTCCTCACAATGAGTTTTAGGGCTTATGCCCAAGTACTTCCCACAGTTAAGCGGATAGGGATTATTCCCAAATCTGAACCTGCAATAGATGCGAAAAAAAAATTGACAGAAATTTCACCCAGCGAGCCCAAGAAAGTGCTCTGATACCAGATGTGATGCACTTGCAACAATTAATTAACAAGAATATGCGAAATAGCAGAAATGACAGAACTCAGAATCACTTTTATATTGATCACATCCCCCTTCGAGGGGGCAAACTCCTTTGAGCAAGCTCAATACAATTAACTTCACGGTGCCTTCATAGGTCTCAACACACACTTATATACTAATTCTAGGCGCCAATACTATGGGTCAAAACCATGGGCCGTTACAAACTATGGATCAACAATACTACGGGTGACTTACAAAGCATATGCGCCAACAACAATAACACAAACTATTGATCAACAAATACTACGGGACGACTTACAAAGCATATGCATCCAACAACAACATACTAACAAAGTAAAGACATGGGTTCCTAACATAGATTCAAGGTCTCTTGCTTCTGTTCTCCAAGGATTCCAGCCTCTAATCAACTGTGCTAGGGTTTACCAAAACTGAAGCACAAGAGACAGGGATGAGGGTCTCCATTCCTCCAACATAACTTTGTAATTAGGCTTGGTCCCTTCACATGGCCCTTCTACCCTCCTTATATAATCAATGAAGGATAGGAAAAGAAGTTATAACCGAGTAGGAGGTTCCCCAACCAACTTAACTTCCCAAAATTTTGAGATTTTGACCAAAACAGGGGTGTACGCTACTCTACAATAGGCAAAGTAGCGTACATATGGAGTTGAGTGCTACTATTTCAACAGTGGAGTCGCGCTCAGAAGGTTTGAGTGCTACTATTGTACACTAGAGTAGGGTACACACGCTACTATCATGCCTGTGTACCAGCGCTCATGTTAAAAAATGGCCAAAAACAGGCTTTTCTGCTCATTTTTAGGAGATGGTTTGGTCTGGAAAAATGTTCCTAAGAGTCATATACATCAAATGGGTCAAGAATGAGGTAATTTCAACCATTTTTAGTGTCCCAAATGACTCCTCCATCCACAAATGTCCTGCTGTGTGACTGAAACTTGATCTCAAGAAGTGTCGTCATGCGACCAAGGGAAGCAAGTGTCGTCACGGACGGAGAGGTGTCATTTAAAGCTATAACAATGTTGGGTTGGGGGATTTGCACTCACAGGTCTGCACAGGTCACCCTATCGGGATCTGTGCCAGCTCAGAACCCGAAAGGGATTTCTGCACCGGTAGCACACTGTCCAAATGGAGATTCTGCACCAGTGCAAATGACCAACTCAACCCCAAAACCTAGCCAAATTGAATCTTCTTTGATGGTTGGGAAAAGTTCTAAAAGTGTTAAAATGTCCTTCTTGATAGGTTTGGAGTGAGCACGATGGTTCTTGAGTGGAGAGAACACGAGCATTAGCTCGCTAATGTGCAAGTGGAAAATGATCCACAATGTGTTGCAGCATTGGGAAACTGTGGGCTACTCAAGTATTTTCGAGTGTTGGGGATGAGGTCCCAAGTATCACTGCTGACATGCCTGGTCCAATGTTGGGACCCTATACAACATCATTTCCAGAATTGTGAGCATACGCTGACCATAGATGTCGAGGACATCTACTTTTTGACAGGGTTATCTTGGCGAGGAAGCCCTGTGTCCTTGATTGGGTCACGAGGTGGTGACCGCTTAGTAGAGGACATGATCGATCATTGGTGTATCCTAGGAACGTTGATGACAGGTGGAAAGATTCCCATCAAGGATGTCAGGGATCAGGCTCTCTGGAAGGTACTCTTTACCATTATGCGGGTGGTTGGCAGCCGATCCGCTCATCTTGTGAGCAAATCACAAATGATGTATGTCGAGGAGTGCATGGATCCTACTGTGTTAAAATGGTGCCAGGGGATCCTCACCAGTCTCAGAGATCAGTTGACCAAATTCCAGTGTAGGGCGCTGAAGCAGTTTGAGTATGGTTCAGTGGTAGTGTCCTTTATGCTAGAGCGGGTGCCCCACTTGCTCCTGCAAGTAGACCTTGAGGATCAGGATGCACGCGATCCCACATGACCAAGTGGGAAGAGGTGATGGCTCACCATGGTGGTGGGGGTCCCATCATCAGTTTTGGTACATGGTTCTTCATGTGGTTGCAGGGACAAATCCCCATGGTCGAGGACTACCCATACCATGGTACAGAATTTCAAGGAGACCCAGACTTGGTGCTTCCCGAGGGAGTGCAATGGGATGATATCGGTAACAACAACTGCTTGTATTTTTCATTTTATGCATTTTATGATTTTGTTGGAGTAGTGCTGATAAATTTTACATGTTTCTTGTAGACGTGGGTCTAGAGCGACCACTTGGATTCTCTTGCCTTGTGCAGAGAGGAGCAACACCGGAGTTGGGCCCTGCAGTTTGTGATGCTCTAGAGGAGATGGAGGCAGTTGAGGACAACATCCAGAGGATGACCTTGGACATCCCAAAGCCAAGTTTCCATGACCTACCTCGTTGCTATCAGAAGCTGACGATTGGACTATTAGTTCGTTTCGGCATGCTGCTCTAGAAGGTGGTGAGGGTCGTAGTCTACTTCCATGTGCAGCAGCCTGGGGCTTAGGCGCATGTTTTACCTATGTATATACTGAAATCTTATGAGCTTCAGATTTTGTAGAGATGACTTTTACTGAAATCTAGCAGGGCCCACTATCAACACTACCATTTTTGTATTGATTTATATATATATACAGACACTTCTGGTGGTTTTATACATCTTGTATTCTATGGATGAGTAATGAGATCTTGTTTACATGTTTTCTTATACAATGGATGATTTACATGTTATGTATGCCTTTATATTTTATGAATATGTTATGTATGTGCAATGTACCAATCTAGAATTAAGTTGGCCATCGAGTTAGCAACTGTATTCATGTCTCATGGAATGTGCGGGTATTCAATAGATTCAAAGGACCTTTCCAGAATATGGACTCATCGAAAGAGACATAGTAGAGTAGGGTCATGGATAGCGTAGATCCGGTTAAGATGAGAAACCACTACTTGTGAATCCAGATGGATGACCATGTGGTTCATACCCAAGGAAAGAGCATCAGTTAGGGTTCCAATCACCACCTCGTATTCTAAGGTGTTATTTGTTGTGTATCCTAGACAACTTCCTCCTGAGCTGATAAGCTCATCGGTGGGAGAATAAAGTACCCAAGTTGTCGAAGCAAGGTTGTGGGTATGCTGGTTGGCACCGTCTGCAAACTCATAGCAAGTTGCCATCTACACATGTAGACAGAACATGGTATAAGTAGCGAAACAAGATCTAGAGACACTAAAACAAAGCGTCACACCACAAAAAACACACGCCATGCACATTATATACAAGATGGCTATGTGTGAAAGACTCAGGCATAGTACCTCTTCAGGTAGAGCTCATTGCGGGACTCACCCAAAGATATCCCATCATAGTCCTCTAGTTTGTAGGCTCCCTTCTCCAAAACACGTTTCACTATGTATGGCCCGTGCCACATGGACTCGAACTTACCTACCCCCATATTATCGTGCTTTTGGTCATATGTGAGGACCAAATCACCCTCATTAAAGATGTGAGGTTTAACTGACCTATCATGTTGTGCTTTGATGCATTTCTTGTGTGCCTCATTGGCAAGAGCAACATCGTGGTGGGTCTCGTCAAGTTTCTATAGGTAAAGGAAGTGTTCTTCCTTGATAGTGGTGTTTGGAAGAAGTTCAACTTCGAGTTTGAGAGACGGGATCTCGCACTCTATAGGTAGGACTACCTCCAATCCGTAAACTAGTTGGAATGGTGTAAATCCGGTGGCAGTCTTGACGGAGGTCCGGTATGCTCATAGTGTGGAAAAGAGCATGTTATGCCATTTAGACTTGTGCGTACCCACCATGTGTTGAATCATGGTTTTCAAGACCTTGTTGATGGCCTCTACTTCTCCATTGGACTGTGGGTAGTAAGGGGTTGAGTTTTCATGATGAAAATCCAGTTTGGTTCTCAATTCGTTGACCATATGGTTCTGGAAGTGAGATCCATGGTCGGTGACTATGGCTTGTGGAACTCTGAACCATGCCGTGACATGGTTGAACATGAAGAGTGTACGTAGGCATAGCCTCGGCCCATTATGTAATATAATCCACGGCTACTATGCCATAACCATGCCCCCCGGATGAGGTAGGCTTATAGTGCATGAAATCTATGCCCCATTTTGCAAAGGGGCCTATGGCAATAACCTGGTGTAATGGGGTTGGGTGGGTGCCCTTTTTGTTTGAAAATGCTGGTATGGGGGACATTTCTTAACGGCCTCGATGCAATCTTTAAAGATGGATGGCTAGTAATATCTCGCGCGTAGTATATTTTGGGCTGTAGCCATCCCATAGAGATGAACACCACAAGCCCCAGAGTGACAATCATTCAAGACGTGTTCAGCCTCCTCATGTGTCAGACAATGTCGAAGAAAAGAATCTACACCACGACAATACAGAGTATCGCTAACAATCAAGTAATACTTGGCGTGGTGACATATTCGACGACAATCGTCATGAGATAGTTGGGGGTTGAACCGTTGGGTTTGAAGATATAAGGTAACATCTCCATACCATGGGTCTATTGTGCTGATGAGGAACAATGATTCATCTAGAAGAGAATCATTGGGCTCAGATACTAAATCAAAACGAGGAAGATCACAAATGAGCTCGACAAACACCAAATACTTCTTAGACTTGGCCTTCTCGAAGAGGAGGTCGAATTCCTGAAGTATCACAATCCAGCGTGAATACTTTCCCCCTAGTACTTGACGTGTCAGAACATGGTACATGGGGTTCAATACAGTGATAATGGTGGTGGTGCGGAGCAGTATGTAATGATGGAACTTTTGGACGGCAATGACTGCCGCAAGAGTGAGTTTCTTGACATGTGAGTAACAAGTTTCAGATTCAATAAGACCCTTACTAAGGTAATAAATCACATGTTCCTGGGTATTGTTATCTTTGTTAACACCCAAAAAATGCTCACTAGCTCATCTCCCTAGATACATGACACATTTGTCCACTTTTCCTGTTGTTTTAACCTTCAAAACCTCAAAAAACTTCAAATGGTCACCAAAAAGGAAAAAATCAATCTTTTTCTCCTCAAAAAATGCCAAAAACCCTCCAAAAGGGCCCAAAATTCCCCAAAAATCAAATAAAAGGGAATAAAATTCAAAAATCAATTCAAAAGAGGGAAAAAGAGGGAAATAAACCCTAAACCATTTACCAATACCATTGGTTTCCCAAAACCATGGGCCAATACTTCCTCCACCTAATATCCATAAATAGAAGGTGGAGACTCCCCATTTTACATCCACAATCCATGTTACCCTTATGCTGCCCAAACACTCCTAAAACCCTAAGCTCACCATTTGAGTGAGCCATTTGGCCAATCCCCATTGCGTTTGGAGAAGAGAAGGAGACATTGGAGCTTTGGATCAACTCATCCCTATGTTTGCACAAGCTCCACCAACCTCACCCTTGAGGTAAAATCTTATGTAAACCCCATTTTCAGGTTAATGAAAAGATATGGTTTTCTTCTATATTTGTTTTGCATAAGAAGTCAATGAATGTTTATTATTTACTATTTTTTACTGCATATTTATTTGTTAAGAACCCATGCACATGTTAGATTAGTTTTTACTATTTACAGTAGGTTTTTACTGTTTACACTAACTACTAATATGGAGTCCATTCTCCTTAGTAGGTGCTCATCTGCACAAGCTAGGGTGAAAACCCTACTCTACAGTTTTGGCGACTCCACTAGCTTGAATCTTTGGTTAAATTTATTTTTGTTTTTGTTTTAATTGTTATTTTAATTTAATATTGCAGATCTAGTTTACCCTTAAACTTGTCACTTGCAGCACAAGCCCCCATTTTTTCTTCTCGGCCATTGATTTCGGCAACCATTTTTCGCGTCGTAAAACATCGTTTTTACCCCACAGTTGCGTTCTGGATCGCGGTTGTTCAGCCCGTAGCTATGGTCGGGATCGCAGGTACTTGGCCTTTTTATGCGGCCCAGCCCGCATCATTTTCACCTTGTCTAGCGGTCACCCTTGCCGAACCCTGCTTCATTTCTGTGTCCCCGGCCCCGTTATTTTCCCTCTGTTGCGCAGCGGCCCTCGCTGAACCCTGTTCTCTTACTACGGCCCTAACCGCTAACCCAGTTCCCCCCACCCGCAACTTTCCTTCACTCCCGCGGTCCTAACCGCATCCCTCTGCACCGAAACTACGTTCCAACACGTAGGCCCAGTCCCAGATCCCGTGGCCCAGACCGCGGATCACAGAGCCAGAGCCGTGGTCTAGACCACAGACCCCAGAGCCGAAGCCGCAGTCCAGACTGTGGATCGCAGCACTCAACTTGCGATCCGATCCCCATCGTCCAGCCTCAGAGCCACGACCCAGTCCACATATTTTGACCTGACAGCCAATACCCAGATCACCATTTTCGGCCCAAAACTCGCGATCGATTTTCTGAGTTTTTTACCCATTTTTGCCCAAATTTTGCTGCATTTTTTCTGCACCTTAACAACCCCTTGTTTTTCCTATAGCCCTTGTTACCCATTGATTTTTTTTGTTATTTGCTTCACTGTACCACCTTACAGATTTTCAACATTCCCATCGAAAAGAAAGTTTTAGCATTTACAGTTAAATTTCAACATTTGCAATTAAATTTCAGCATTTACATTTGTTAGATAGTCTCCCAAGCATGGCATTTTGTTGGGTACATCATCTCACTTACACACACTATATCACCTTAATTCAAGTGAGCCATAAAATTTACTTAACTAAACCAACCTTCTAACCCCACTTGGGGAACACAAACGAACATTGTAGTCAGGTAGGATAGGGGGGATAGGCATCCAAATAACACCCCTCGATCATTTACACTTGAGACATAGAATTTGTCCATTAGGGTACTGTTGTGGCCACAATAGATCCCATGCCTAGCTAAAGAACGGGAACCCCATTTTAGTCAATTTTAAGGTATATGGTTAAGTTTCTCTTTGAAAATATGCTTTTTGGTTTAGATGTCTTTAAACATCATTGCCCATGTATCTGTACCTCATTTTCGCTGCTTGATCTAGGTTTCTTTGTGTTTGGTTTGCAAAATCTTTAAATTTTGACTATTTTGTCATTTCTCTTGACAAACCCCAAACCCGAAATTTGGAGAACCCGAAACCCGAAACCCGAAAGTTTCGGGTGCGGGAAATTGTTGTTTTCGTTTTGGGATTTTCGTCATCCCGAAACCTGAAGGTTTCGGGTGTGGGATTTAATTTCTTTTGAAGTTTGTTTTCTATAAACCCGAAACCCAAAACTCGACAATGTCGAGTTTCAGGATCTGGGATTTTTTGTTAACGAGTTTTAATAAACCCAAAAACTGAAACTCGACACTGTCACGTTTCGGGATTCGGGAATTCATTTTCAACATTGCGTTTAATTGTGGTTTCGAAACCCGCAACCCGCAACTTTTGGGTTGCGGCTTTTGGAAACTTGGTTTTTATCTGGTAGTATTTGTGAAACCCGAAACCCGCCAGTTTCGATTTTCGGCTTTCGGGAGTAGTAAATAAAACTTTTTATTATGTTTGAACCCGATCCCGCGCTTCGCATCAGTCAATCTTAGCTGTTCATTTCTCTTAATCCTACAGTTGTGATTTAATCTCAGGTAATTTGATAAATATAGGTTTTATTTAAATTTCGTTATCATTTTTACTTGCCGAGTTACTCCGCTAAGCTGATCTTTTGCTGCGAATATAGTTGCTAAGGGTCGTTATTGCTGGTTTTTAGTTTTTCCTAGGATTAGTTGTTTTTGTTGTTGCGTATTATGCTTAGAAGTTTGGTTATTTTGGCTTTTGTAATGGCCCTTTTTGTTATGTAATTTGATCCTCCCAGGCTTTTCAAGTTACACCTTTTCGATCTTCGCAGTATGGTTCTAATATTTATGTTAAATCATCAATCTGCATTTGATCTCGCAGGTGAAACCAGGCCGCCATTTTATATGCTCAAACTCCTATCTTAGCCTTTCCGCAGTCATCTTTTCCATCTCAACATTCATTTTTTATTTCAAATCCAAGGCTATGATTGTTGATATGAACAGTCTTGTAATGATGAGCTTTCATGTGCTTTCTAATGCATGCAAATTTTGATTGATTTTGTACTTCTGCATGGATCCAGATCCGGTTAGCACATGTTATAACTCGTTTTGTTACAGTTTACATGATTGCATTGTCCCAATCGTAATAATTTGACCATTGTAACCAGCTCTGCTCAATCATTTGCTATTCTATCAATTGGCCTTAAATTGGCAACGAATATGAAATCCTTCAGTTTGTCCTTTATATTCTGTAAGAGGAAAATTTTGCATGTTTATGTTGTAAGTTTCTTCTTGACATATTTGGTATGAGCAACATGCAGACAGGAAATTAATCTCTTCATGTGTGTTTTGAGAATGAAGAACTTCAGTCTCTACTGTATCAGGAACCTTTATCACCGCCTTTTGATGCAAGTATTCTTGATTCAAGCAGCGATAGCAAACAAGAGGATGTTCAAGACCCGTCTGTCTATATGCGATTCCTAGAGAGGAAGGAAAAGAAGTGTTCTGAAAAGCCAATTGATCAAGATGATACTGTTATACAGGACTATATAATCAATGAAGAATCTGATATCCCGCTAATTTCTTTTGACGTGGACCCTTTAACGGATTTCTCTGTTTTTGAGAACATAGTCTCTCATCTAGAAGTCCCTGCGGCGAATTCTATGCAAGTTGAATCATTTGTTGCTGATAATGAGCAGGTTGGGGCAGAATTCTTAATTATGATGTGAGGATATTTTAATTAAGGAATATATCTTTAAGAATCTTTTGAAAGGTGAAGGAAATCATGTATTCCGAGCAAATGGCAAGGTTTTTGGATCAATAGTTGGAATAGACTCGTTACTGATTTTGGAATCCCTATTCGATAGGATTCTCTTTTGTACTTTGTTGTATATTTAAGGAAGAATACCTCTCGGAGGAGGGGGTTTGGAATTTTTGGAATTGTAATTCAGCAAGAGATTAGACTGAGGATACTCTGTGGCCAGAGTCATTGTAATTTTGGTACAAGCCATCTTAATACAGTAATGTTATCTCCGGATCCATCTTCTGATTATCACTTAAATTTCTTTAAGTATTTATGATTTTATGTTCCAAATTGTCATCTGCTATACACATGATCTCTTGTTAGACATATAATGAATACATAGATCTGTAGTATTGGTTTCTCTATATAACTGATGTGTGTATGAAAATATTTGATTAAATTTCTTTAATTAAATACTTTCTTTATCGATTTCTGCAATTGATCACATATATATATATTCAATCATTGTTGATTTTTCAATCAACAAAAGGTTAACAGGTTATATCTTGATGGTCTTCAAGCTTGGATTATCATTGTTTAATTTTCATTAAACAAATCATAATTTAACTCAGCAAATATCTCATCTAAAGGCATTTCTGTTAAAGGTGATAGACTGTTTGTTCTCTTACACCTCAAGGTTGATCTGCATAAACACCAAGATTTTCATTTTAGGATAGATTTGACTTAAGATTAGGTTCTTTTCTAAGAAGGTTAAGTTAGAATTGCTCATTGTTTTACATACCTTTGCTTCTCTAAATTGGGAAACGAATCTTATTGATCAAAGCACTTACTCATAGAGTGCCAGCGCAGGCTGAATATCCGTGGGTGATTACCACACCAAACAGCTCGAGGATAGAATTGCCCTTGCGTAGGGTCTTTCAAAGCCTTTGGCTGGGTTTTCATCCCCTTTTGTGTGCCTTGGAACCCATTCCATCACCTTGCACTTACCCTGCACACCCGAGGCATCAACAAATGGCGCTAGAAGGAGGGCCACTAGTATAACATGCCTAAGCAAGCCGCTAATAAACCTCCTCCAACAAATACTTCAACGGTTCAAACCCGAAGCAAGACCAGGGCTTGAACATCTGAACAGCCAACTGATTCACGACCTACAGTTCTCCCTGTTACCTTTGCGCAACCTACAGTTATACCTATCACACATGTGATACAATAGGAGAATAGAGGGGAAATCATTTTCACATCAGCTACAAGGGGACCCATCTTGTTAGAGCAGATATTGAAAACATTTGTCGATAGGGTCTTAAGAGCAGAACAACGACTTGCCGATCAAAGACGACGTGGTCTAGCATCCTTAAATTTAGAAAATATTCTACAGTTTGGTGGTCAGGAAAATCAACAAATTCCCACTACAGAGACTAGTGACTAGCAGATCCAATACGCCACTAATCTGAACACACAGAGTCAACACACAGTTGATCGACAACCTGAAAACCAAGAGTTGATTTATCAACCAGATTCCCCTGAATATAACCATGATACCACTCTCATAGGAACACAAGGTCAGCCAAATTCTAGAACTGGTGGTCCACCACCATCTCCTCCTTCGTCTTCATCATCTTCCTCAGATGATGAGAATTCTTCTAGCTCATCCTCAGAAGAAGAAGAGAAAGAACCTCCGATGGCAGGAGAAGGGAAAAATAGACCTTGGTTCAACCAAGGTGCAGTTTTCATATTAGGATATCAACATAGATTACCAAAGAATCCTCAGAAATGGCTGCCTAAATTTAAACCTAATGATAAGATACCTTCGTTGGATCACATAAAAACTTTCATACAGGCAATCAGGCTTAGAAGTGTTGTACACGAGGATGTAGTATGAAAACTCTTTCCCTATACTTTTGAGGGTAAAGCAGCCACTTGGTATTTTTCCTTACCGGCCCAATCTATAACTTCCTGGGATGAATTCGAGAAACCTTTTACCCATAAATTCGGGGATGAAAAAACACTGCACGATCTTGTCTTAGAGTTGTCCTCCATGAAAATCAAAGGAAAAGAAAGGGTAAAAGACTTTAACCAAAGGTTTTCATATCTCAAAAACAGAATTCCTACCAATCTTCTTCCTGCTGAAGAATTGTTGGTAGCTTATTATGAAAAAGGTCTTCCTATCCCTATTGCAGTGTGGGTCAAAAGGGCACAAAAGTGTACTTTACTGGAAGCATTTGATGAAGCAAACCAAGTTGAGAAGGACATGTTTTGTCTGAAAGACAACCCTGAAGCTTCAGAAGAACAACCTTCCAGTTCCAAAAAAAAGAATTGAGAATGCCCCTAAACTCACTGTTCAGAACAAGGATCCATTTGATATGACTGACATGAAGAAATTCCTGCAAAGGATGTCAAATGAGATGGTGGATTTAAATAAGAACACTAATGATAATCAGAATCAAAATAGAGGTTTTGTAAGGCCACCATTTAGAAGACCTTACCAGCCTCCACAAAATCCACCAACACCAAATCCGGCAGATGCACTCACAAACGGTGAACTCTTTTATATTTTTAGAGCATTGGCAGCAGAATCTCAAGTCACCCCTAACACTTCCAACGATAAGACCATCCCGGATCCACCACTACCTGAAGAAGAAGAAGAAGGTGATCCACAGGTCGATGCTGTGGAGTGCTTTTCAGAACTTCCTAGTATGTGTGGAGAAGAAGAAGAACCTGAGGCAGTGTTTAACACACAACATCCTTATAACACAAGGTCAAGACTGTAGCCACCTCAAGAACCTTCATCTTCTCCTCCAGTTCCCACAAAAGGCAAGACTATCCCACAAAAGGATACAATCCTCCCTGAAATGGAGTACAATCTGGTTGAAGACTTGAAAAGAGTCAAAGAAAACATCTCTCTGTTTGAGCTACTGAAGATCCCTGCTATGAGGGATTCCTTACCAAAAAGAATGATAGTCAAATAGCCAAGAGACTCACAAAGTAACAATCTAGACTTTGTTACTAAATATGATGATCAAAAACCAGCAAGCAAGAGCACTCCTCCTTTCTTGCTCACTTTTGAGATTTTCAACCGGATTGTGCACAACTGCATGATAGATTCAGGAGCATCATCGAATGTGATGCCCCTCTCTGTTTGCAGGAAATTGAATGCAACGTGGGAGCCCTTCCCAACTCAGATTGTACAACTTGACAGATCCAAAGTCAGAGTGGTAGGTAAGTTGAGAAATGTTTTGCTTACATTGTCAGCTGATTCTAGGATCCATCAAACAGTTGACATCGTGATAGCTGACATCCCGGAGACCTATGGGATGTGGTTAAGCAGCGACTGGTCAGAGAAACTTAAGGCTTACTTTGCAACAGACTGGTCCCACTTATGGTTTCCCTACAATGGTCAACCGAATAAAATTAAGATCAGCAGAGAACCTTTTATGAAACAGATAGTCCCTGATCTTAATGATTCAAGTCAACCTGCTAGTTATCTCACTTCTTGGGTAGAGCAATTTACATTCGATACCTTTTTTGGTGAATTCCCAACTGATGCCTCACCAGAAGAAAGCATTCAAAATGAATCACATATTACTCATGCTACTTCTATACCTTTATCTGGTGAAATTGTGCATAATGTATATAATGTAAATACAAATTTTAGATTAGACCCTGTCTCATGGACTTTATTTTTTTATGGTTCCAAGTCCAAGGAGGGAGCTAGAGCAGGTTGTGTCCTAATTGATCCTAAGGGAATGAAAATTATGATTGCTTGCAGGTTAGAATTTGATTTCACTAATAATGTGGCTGAGTATGAGGCTCTGGTTCAAGGACTCAAGAAGGCTGTTGCCTTACGTGTGGAGATTCTGAAATTATAGTCAAGCAAGTCATAAATAAAATACACTGCTTATCTCCATGCTTGGCTAACTATTAGAAGATAGTAAGGGATTTAACCAACTCATTTTTAGCATTCAATATTAAATCAGTTCCCAGATCACAAAATTTTGATGCAGACCTGTTAGCAAATACAACATCTAGACTGATCCCGCCAGAAGGTCTGTCTCCTCAAACTTTTTCCATTGAATTGATGTATAGACCCTCTATTCCAAATAATGTGACTAATTGGAAAGTATTTGATGATGACCGAAAGATACTTGACTTCCTCACGGCTTAGGATACATTCCAAGATATGGCTATTGATGAAGCAGAACATGAAAAGTCACTCACTGATCTCTCAAACGTTATCCCAAAGTCAGTGATCAATCTGGAAACATTTTATTATTTGCAAGACAAGTTCAAATCTCAAACTAATTGTAAAACTCAAAGCTCATCCTTGAACTATGAGCGAGTCAATTTAGGCACCGAGCAGGAACCACGTTTTATCAATTTGGGAGTTGATTGTACCCTTGAAGAACGGAGGGCCATCATTGCATTGTGTAAGTAGTATAAAGATGTTTTTTTCCTGGACTTATGACGAATTGAAAATGTTTGACACTAACATCATGTTTCATAATATACCCATGAAACCAGAGGTTAAACCATTTCAACAAAAGCTGCAGAAAATGCACCCTAGCTTAGAACCCTCGTTAAAAAAGGAGTTGGAAAAGCTGCTCACTGCTCGAATTATCTTTCCAGTCAGATACACTCAATGGATAGCTAACTTAGTGCCTGTCCGTAAGAAAAGTGGTGAAATTCAACTGTGTGTCGATTTCAGGAACCTGAATCGGGCTTCTGAGAAAGACAATTATCTTGTTCCAACTATGGAACAGATTCTTCAGAAGGTAGCCAGGTCAGAGATGTTTTCCCTCCTAGATGGTTTTTCAGGATATAACCAGGTTATGGTTGCTTCGGACAACCAATTAAATACAGCTTTCAAGACCCCTTGGGGCAGTTTCACCTATAGGCAGATGCCTTTTGGGTTAATCAATGCAGGAGTTACTTTCCAGAGAGCTATGTACATAGCTTTCCGAGGGTTAACGCATAATTATGTCGTAGTTTATCTTGATGATATCACTATTTACTCCAAAAGGCGACATGAACATGTGTTTGCTCTGAAACAGGTTTTTGACCGTTGCAGGAAATTTGGCATTTCTCTCAACCCCAAGAAATCTATTTTGGCAGTAACAGAAGGAAAGCTTCTAGGCTTCATTGTTTCCAAAGAGGGTATGATTATTGATCCCAAATGCACAGAGGCTATTTCAAATATTGTGTTACCAGGTTCGCGCAAATCAATGCAATCCTTTTTAGGTAAGATTAATTTTGTATGTAGATTTGTACCAAATTTTGCCCAGATTGTTAAACCATTACAACTTTTGGTCAAGAAAGATGTGCTTTTTACTTGGTCTCAGGAACATAGAGATGCGTTTATCCAAATTCAAAAGGCTATTACTGAAGCTCCTGCTCTCATGTCTCCAGAATTTGATAAGGATTTCATTCTTTATACTTTTGCCACTGACTTTTCTTATGTAGTTGTCCTGACACAAAAGCATGACGATGATGCAGAAATCCCGATCTCTTTCATGAGTTCAACATTTAAGGGTGCAGAGCTTAATTACTCACAAATTGATAAGAAAGCCTATGTGGTCTATAAGTCTATCAAACATTATAGGCCCTACTTGCTGAAGTCTCGAACTAAAGTCATTGTTCCATACTCTACCATTAGAAACGTCCTCATCCAGAAAGAGTTAGGGGAAAAGAGGGCCCATTGGATGACATCCCTACAAGAATATGATCTTGAAATCAGACCAACTAAAATTGTCAAAGGACAAGGTCTTTATCTTATTACTGCTTAATCTAATGACCGTACACAACAGCAATCCGAATGGGATCAAGAGGAAGAAGTTCCCTCAAGTGTTGTTAACGTTATCGATGCTCCGACATCTGAATGGTATGATGATATCAAATTATTCCTGAACCATGGGTTTGCCCCTAAAACTCTTGATTTTAAGAAAAGAAGGGCTTTGAGACTAAAAGCTGCTCCTTATCAGTTTATTGATCAAGTTCTTTTTAGGAAAAATTATGATGGAGTATTTCTTAGGTGCTTGGAAAAACATGAAACTGATCACATCTTATTCCAATTTCATGCAGGACCTGTTGGAGGCCATTTTTCAGGTGAGACTACAACACATAAGATTCTCAGGGCTGGATATTATTGGCCCACGTTGTTTAAATATGCTTACGCTTATGTAAGGAAGTGTGAACCATGTCAGAAATGCACAGGCAAGTTTAAGAAACCCGCATTTCCTCTTCAACCAGTCACAATTCAGTTTCCATTGCAACAATGGGGACTGGATTTTGTCGAGCCCATAAACCCTGCTTCGTCCCTCCAACATAAGTATATTCTTACAGCAACTGAATACTTCACCAAATGGGTGGAGGCAGCCCCTCTTAAGTAATGTAATGCCAGTCAAGTAATTTCCTTCCTTGATAGTCAGATCATCACATGGTTCGGCACTCGAGAGTACTTAGTTTTCGATAATGCATCCTACTTCTCTTCAATCGATAGAACTGAATATTCCTTTGAAAAGGGGATTAAGCTTAAGTTCTCTACCAATTATTACCCGCAAGGCAATGGTTTAGCTAAGTTGTCAAACAAGAATCTGATAAATATTCTCAAGAAGACTGTAGCTTCTCATCACAGAGATTGGCACACACAGTTATATAATGCTTTATGGGTAGATTGAATAACCCCAAAGGTAGACATTGCAAATTCCCCCTACTATCTTGTTTATGGAAAATAAGCCATCCTTCCTACTAATCTCACCATCCCTTCACTACAATTGGCCCAGTCTATCCGAGAAGATGATTCTTCCCGTCTCCAGCATAGAATAGATACTCTCCTAAAGCTAGAGGAGGACAGGGAAATAGCTAAGAACAAATTCTATCATGATTAGCAGATGGTGAAAACATGGTTTGATGAAAAATCTTCATCTGACAGGGAATTTTTTGTTGGTGACCTCGTTCTGAGGTGGGATAAGAAACATAAAGATAAGAACCAGTGCACCAAGTTTTAGTGCCTTTTGCTAGGACCTTTCATTATTACGGAAAAGATTGGTCCCAACACTGTTCGATTATAGACACTAGAGGGTGTTGTAGACACCTTCCCAGTGAATGTGTCTCTTCTCAAAAAGTATTTTGTTTGAACAATCTAGTGCACTTGTACATAGGTGTGGTTTGTTTTTCAATCTTTTGTTTTCTTGCATTTTCATTTTGATTAGTATTCTTGTTTTGTTTTGGTTTTCATTAATAAGGCTCCACATGTGTGGTATTGGCCTATGATCATTTTTCTTAGCAAACAATTGCTTCTAAAGTCTCAGCATTTTTATCAATCGTACTTTCTGGCTTTTAATTAGAATCTACTCTGAAGAATAAATAGTCAAATAAGTGCAGTGCCTTTGGATACTTTTTCACTTTGACCATTATCTTTCACAATGCTTTATTTGTGTAATTGAGGTATGGAGAATGGTCATCACTTCTCTATCTGGTGTTTCATGGTTGAACGACATATCATAATAACCTGACCAGCTCCGATTGCTCATGGATCCTTTTACAATCACTTTGAATATGAATTTTGTTTAAAATTATAAGTTACAAGGTGGGTGGTCTTGTTATTAAACCATCCCATTAGGTTCATAGGTGTTTAAGTGGAATGACATCTTCACATCAAGCCACCACACTTGGAAGCTGACTTTCAGTTCTGCTAGAAGGTGGAAGATCCTATTACAGGTCGGTCCATTCATGGTCCACAAAGCACTGGTGAGTAACATTACCACTATATGGTCACCAAGCCATGGTAATGCCTTGTAGCCTATTCCAAAATGAATTGTTTTGTCTCTTATTATAAGATTTTGTTGTATACAAGAACAGGGGGGTCTTATTACAAGCCATCCCTGCTATGATCATGGGTTTGATCTTGGACTGGAGTTATCACGATATGGTTACCAAGCCATGATAATTTCTTTTGGTCTTACAGCTAGAAGACAAGGAGTCTCGCCATCGAGCTAGCTTGACCAGCTTCCAGATCAGGCTTGTGAATGGCGTTGTTTCATGTAATCACTAAGTCAATACAGTGGTCTTGTATCAAAAAGGTTTTATATATATATAAAAAAAAGAGAAAATATAATATAAAAAAAAGAAAAAGAAAGAAAAGACAAAAAGAAAAGATAAAGAAGTATCACTAAATATACATGCAACTAATAAACCAAGGTGATCTGTAATTAGGATACCCATGAGCATTTCTAAGACTGTGCCCAGGTTCAACACAAGCTGGTTTTCAATGATTACATCATGGTAAAGATTTGGTATTGCTCTCTAAATATCCTTATCATATGAGTGTTATCTTTAAAATGGCCACTATTTGAGATCTATCCATTTTCATGTTCACTATTTGTTGGCTATTATCTTTTGAGTATTTTCTTTGAATTAAGTTTCAAGAAAGTGGTTGATTAACATGTCGTCTGTAGTCATGATTTGATTGCAGAGATAACTAGTTCTTCCTAGCTAGTCACCATTTTTTGTGGCCACAATAGATCCCATGCTTAGCTAAAGCACGGGAACCCCATTTTAATCAATTTTTGTTGAATATTGTAACTTCTAAGAATATTATATTTGTACATTATTATTCCGGAGATGTTTCATCCCTCCGAGGTAACCCTATTATGTATCCGGAGATGATTATTCTTCCGATGGGTTGTGGTAACTAGGGTTATTAGACCCACCATGTGGGGGTCGGCCCTGATCTTATATTTTAGGGGTTATTAGACTTCTCCAGGAGAGGTCGGCCCCATTAGGGTTTTTAGTCAGTCGGGAACTAATATAAATAGAGGAGGTGAGCTCCTCATTAGACACACTTGTACAACTCAGAAAAGTAGCGCACTTGTCTGGGAGGTCTGCTAAGAAGGTAGAGAAGGAGGGAGCACATCTTGTATTTTGGTTGATCATCTTATTGAGGAAAGCTTTGCTGGGTTTTCTACCCCATGAGGGTTTCCCAGGGTAAATTCTGTGTCTATCTTGTGATTATGTTTCTTTCAGTGATCTTGCTAGTCTATTTGGTTTAAAATTAACATGGTATCAGAGCTAGCCTGAATAGGACATCCTTCACAATGTAAGAATATCTATCTCTCTCTCTTCGATGAAAATTATGGTTTCAGCAAAAAGTTGGTATTGTTAAATTCTGATTACATGGCTGGATAACCCTTCTCAAAACCAATCTTTTGAGCCCTAGATCAAACTTTTTGGTTGGGTAGAACTCCAAGAAAGTCAAACCCTAGTTTTACCAAAAGTGCGATAAACCAGAAATTGGTTTCAGTAAAAAGTTGGTATTGTTAAATTCTGATTACATGGCTGGATAGCCCTTCTCAAAACCAATCTTTTGAGCCATAGATCAAACTTTTTGGTAGGGTAGAACTCCGGGAAAGTCAAACCCTAGTTTTACCAAAAGTGCGATAAACCAGAAATTCTGTCCTAGGATCCGGAAAAGTAAAAAGGTAATATTTCCAGGTAAGCACTACTCTGTCTCTTATCTCTTAGACTCCCCCAAGAGAAGATGGCTCCAAACACTAAGTTTGAAGACAAGCTAGAAGGTATAGAGAATTTCTGAGCATGGAAATACAGAATTGGTCTCATTCTTGAAGAGAATGATCTTGCTCATTATGTCAAGGATGAAGTTGCAGAACCGAAAGGAGATGAGGCCAAAGAGAAGCATAGGAAGGATTTGATTAGGGAGAAGAGAATCATAGCTAATTCTATTAAAGACCACTTGATTCCCCAAGTGGCCTCCAAGAAGACTCCAAAGGAAATGTATGATGCCCTAGGAAGAATGTATGAAGGAAAGAACATCAATGGGAAGATGAACCTAAGGACTCAGTTGAAAAGTACCAAGATGCACAAAGGAGAATCCATTCAAGACTACTTCTCAAGGGTCTCCCAAATCAAGGAGAAACTATATGCCATTGGTGATACTCTTGATGAAGATGAACTTGTGATGACTGCCCTAACTGGTCTCACTAGACCTTGGGAATCATTCATACAAACTATGTGTGCCAGAAAAAAAAGCATGAAGTTTGATGTAGTATGGGAGGATTGTGTTCAAGAAGAGGCTAGGGTAGCCAACAGAGAAGCTCTTCTCAAAGAGGATGACCAATCTTTGGCCACCCACACTAAAAGAGGAAAGAGAGGCCACTTCAAGAAAGTGAACTACAAAAGGTCTCAACCCTCTCATAAATTCAAAACAAAAGGCGGTTCAAACTCAGAAAGAGACCTCTCCACAGTCTAATGTTATAATTGTCTTAAACTAGGACACTATGCTAAATACTGTTCTTCTCCAAAGAAGAAGAAGAATTTTGTTCACAAAAGACATCATGCACATATGGCAGAAGATGATAGTGAAGAAGAAGTAGGGGAAGAAGAAGAAGAAGAAGAAGAGGAAAGGCCTCAAAGGAAAAGATCTAAAGTAAAGAGAGAAGATCCAGAAGAATATGTCCTATTTTCTGCACCCTCTGGATCTGTGTCTCCTAGAGAAGATACATGGCTCATTGATAGTGGTGCTTCAAAGCACATGACAGGTCAAAAGAAATCTCTCTCAAGACTTGAAGAAAAGTCTTCATCTCAAAAGGTATCTCTAGGAGATGATTATCAATATCCCATCAAGGGAATTGGTGAAGCAAGCTACAAGCTTGATTCTGGAACACCCTTGAAAATGAAAGAAGTTTTATATGTTCCAGGTTTAAAGAAGAACCTACTCTCTATCTCATCACTAGATAAGAAAGGTTTTAGAGTGGCTTTCGTAGATGGGCAAGTACTCATGTGGTCCAAAGGAAAATCAATTAAAGATGCAGTTATCATTGGTGAAGAAGAAGGAGGTCTCTATAAGCTCAAGGGTCATCCAGAAGTTTCCCTTGCTCATGAAACCTCTAGCCCCAGTGAGCTATGGCATAGAAGACTAGCTCACATTAAATACAAAGCCTTACCCTATGTAAGCAAGGTGGTCATAGGATTACCAGATCTGAAGGGTGATCATAATGGCTCATGTAAAGGTTGTAAGAAAGGGAAGAATATCAAGAACCCTTTTCCAAAGAGTGAAACAAAGACTAAGAACATTCTGGAGCTAATACACTCAGATGTATGTGGACCAATGCCCACTACTTCCCTAAGTGGATTTGAGTATTGTCTCTCATTCATTGATGACTATTCAAGGAAGACTTGGATATACTTTCTAAAAGGTAAGAATGAAGTCTTTGGAAAATTCAAAGAATTCAAGGCCCTAATAGAAAATCTCTCAGAAAAGAAAATCAAGATTCTCAGAATAGATAATGGCGGAGAATATACGTCAAAGGACTTTGAAGACTTTTGTAAAGAAGCCAGAATTAAGAGGGAACTAACCACTCCCTACAATCCCCAACAAAATGGGGTTGCTGAGAGGAGAAATAGAACCATCATGGAAGCTATAAAGACTATGATACATGATCAAGATCTACCCATGTATCTATGGGCTGAAGCAGCTAGGACAGTAGTCTATGTGCAATATAGACTATCCCATAGTGCTCTTGAATTCAAAACTCCAGAAGAAGTGTTTACAAGAAAGAAGCTTGAGGTAAGTCATCTCAAAATATTTGGGTGTCCTGTGTACATCCGCATTCCAAAAGAAAAGAGAACCAAGTTGGATCCTTCTGGTAAGAAGGGAATATTTGTCAGATATTGTGAATCATCCAAAGCCTTCAGAATCTACATTCCAGGTTTTCATCATATAGAAATAAGTAGAGATGTAACATTTGATGAAGAAGAAGCTCTCAAGAAATCCAGGAAGTGTCAACTTGAAGAAATCTATGAAGAAGATACACCTCCTAGAATCACAGAGGCTGTGCACATCCCTGAAGATGATTCACCAGAAGATCATGACATGTTGGAACCACAAGAACCTTCTATCACAGATTCATCTAAGAAAAGAAGGCCAGCATGGGCTAGAGATATTATTCAAGGAGCTGAAAGATATGGAGCTCCTGAAGGCTCCACTAGAGAAAGAAAGAAACCTAAGATAGTGTCCAACTATATGGCCTTGATGTGTGATCTTGTATATCAACAACCTACTAGCTATGAAGAAGTTGCCCAGAAGAAAGAATGGGTAGAAGCAATGACAGAAGAATATCAGTCAATAATGAAAAATGATGTTTGGGATGTAGTTCCCAAACCAAAAGATAAAAGTGTGGTTTCTTCCAAAAGGATTTTCAAGATAAAACATACTGCAGATGGTAGCATTGAAAAATACAGGGAAAGATTTGTAGCCATAGGATTCTCTCAGAAGGAGGGAATTGACTATGAAGAAACATTTGCACCAGTTGCTAGGTATACTTAAATTAGAACTATCATGGCACTTGCATCTATGATGAAGTGGAAACTACACCAAATGTATGTTAAGACAGCTTTTCTGAATGGTGTAATTGAAGAAGAAGTATACATAGAGAAACCACAAGGGTTTGAGGTCAAAGAAGGGAGGACTCATGTATGCAAACTGAAAAAGGCATTATATGGTTTGAAGCAAGCTCCTAGGGCTTGGTACGGAAGGATTGACAATTTCTTAACAAACATGGGCTTTACCAAGAGTAAAGCTGATCCCAATATTTATCTTAAAGTGATGAATGATGAACCAGTTATACTGTTGTTATATGTAGATGATCTATTTCTAACCGGAAATGAGAAACTGATTATTGAAATCAAGAAGAAGCTTTCTTCAGAATTCGAGATGAAATATCTCGGATTAATGCACTACTTCTTGGGTCTAGAAGTATGGAAAGAACCAAAAGGAATATTTCTAAATCAAGGTAAGTATGTTGTGGATATTCTAAAAACATTTGATATGTTGGAGTGTAAAGCCATGGCAACTCCCATGGACTCCAACTTGAAGTTATTAGTTAATGACTCATCGGAATTAGTAGACCTAACTCTATATAGACAAATCATTGGGTCATTGATGTACTTAACAAATACTAGGCCAGATATATGCTTTGCTGTAAATACCCTGAGTTGGTATTTAGTAGAGCCTAGAAAGGTTCACTTAATAGCTACAAAGCATGTGATGAGGTACCTAAAAGGTACATTAGATTTTGGTCTATATTATCTTGGAGGTCATGAACTCCAACTACATGGTTACTTAGATTCTAATTGGGTAGGTAGTGTCTCAGATAGAAAGAGTACTTCAGGTGGATGTTATGGTCTCGGATCTGCCATGATCTCATGGTTCAGCAAGAAACAATCTAGTGTGTCCCTCAGTACTGTTGAAGCAAAATATATAGATGCCTGCTTTGCCAGCTGTGAAGCAGTGTGGCTTCGGAAGTTATTATCTGGAGTGTTTGGCTTAGAAATGGATCCCACTGTGATTATGTGTGACAATCAAAGCTGCATTAAGATGACAGAAAATCCTGTATTCCACAATAAGTCAAAACACATAGAGATCTGATACTTTTATATACGAGATATGGTGCAGAGAGGAGCTATCAAGCTCGAGTATGTGAACACTAAGGATCAAATTGATGATATCTTGACCAAACCTCTGTCTCGAGTGAAATTTGAATACTTCTGAGACATGCTTGGTGTAATTCAAAAGGACCCTCCTCGAAAGGGGGAGTAGTATAGTCACTGATGATGAGATTGTCTCATCAAACAACAAGGTCGATGATAAGGTTACCTGTTCACTACACCTAGATACTTAGAAATATTTAGATTTAGGACTCTTATGCTTAGAATACTTAGTTTTTACTTATACATGCTTTTGATGATTAGATGTATTAGTGAGAATACATGCTTTTGATGTTAGATGTATTAGTGAGAATACATGCTTTTGATGATTAGATGTAGTAGTGAGAATACATGCTTTTGATGTTAGATGTATTAGTGAGAATACATGCTTTTGATGATTAGATGTATTAGTGAGAATACATGCTTTTGATGTTAGATGTATTAGTGAGAATACATGCTTTGATGATAAATGTATTGGTGAGAATACATGCTTTTGATGATAGATGTATTAGTGAGAATACATGCTTTTAATGATGTATTAGTAAGAATACATGCTTTTGATGATAGATGTATTGGTGAGAATACATGCTTTTGATGATAAATGTATTGGTGAGAATACATGCTTTTAATGATAGATGTATTGATGAGAATACATGTAAGGATTGCATCATCCTTGAACTCAAGTTCTAAAGAGAGCCGTAGACATGATGTCTCCGAGAATGAAGTCCTTGGTGGACATGAAAGGATTGCATCATCCTTGAAATCAGGTTCTAAAGTGAGCCATAGACAGGTGTCTCCGAGAAAGAAAGAGGATTGGATCATCCATGGAATTCAGTCCTAAAGAGAGCTGTAGACATGATGTCTCCGAGAATTGAAGATAGGACTGCATCATCCCTGAACTAGGTTCAAAATGTACGTGATGGGATTGCATCGTCCCTAGAAATGAGACTTGTCTTAAAGTGATAAGGACTGATCATCCTGGAACTTGATCGGGATTGCATCATCCCTAGACATGAGACTTGTCTTAAAGTGATAAGGACTGATCATCCTGGAACTTGATTGGGATTGCATCGTCTCTAGACATGAGACTTGTCTTAAAGTGATAAGGACTGATCATCCTGGAACTTGATCGGGATTGCATCATCCCTAGACATGAGACTTGTCTTAAAGTGATAAGGACTGATCATCCTGGAACTTGATAAGGATTGCATCATCCCTAGACATGAGACTTGTCTTAAAGGTACGTGTGAGGACTGCATCATCCATGAACTGGGTTCAAAATGTACGTGATGGGATTGCATCGTCCCTAGACATGAGACTTGTCTTAAAGTGATAAGGATTGATCATCCTGGAACTTGATCGGGATTGCATCATCCCTAGACATGAGACTTGTCTTAAAGGTACGTGTGAGGACTGCATTGTCCATGAACTGGGTTCAAAATGTATGTGATGGGATTGCATCGTCCCTAGACATGAGACTTGTCTTAAAGTGATAAGAACTGATCATCCTGGAACTTGATCGGGATTGCATCATCCCTAGACATGAGACTTGTCTTAAAGGTACGTGTGAGGACTGCATCGTGTGATGACGATGCTGATGATCATGTGATGACGAAGTTGATGATCGTGGGATGACGATGCTGATGATCGTGTGATGACGATGCTGATGATCGTGTAATGATGATGCTGATGATCGTATGATGACGATGCTGATGATCGTGGGATGACGATGCTGATGATCATGTGATGACAATGCTGATGATCGTGTGATGAAGATAGTAATGATCATGTGATGACGATGCTGATGATCGTGTGATGATGATACTGATGATCGTGTGATGACGATGCTGATGACATTGATGTTCCAGTAACTGGTTAAGTTACTGATGATGATGAATTGAAGAAAGCTTCCGATGATTTATAGATGTATCATGTATGATGTAGTCGATGACTCCTTGCTCCTGCAGACGTTGTTATAATATCCTTCTCGTTAAGGGGGAGTGTTGAATATTGTAACTTCTAAGAATATTATATTTGTACATTATTATTTTGGAGATGTTTCATTCCTCCGAGGTAACCCTATTATGTATCCGTAGATGATTATTCTTCCGATGGGTTGTGGTAACTAGGGTTATTAGACCCACCATGTGGGGGTCGACCCTGATCTTATATTTTAGGGGTTATTAGACTTCTCCAGGAGAGGTCGGCCCCATTAGGGTTTTTAGTCAGTCGGGAACTAATATAAATAGAGGAAGTGAGCTCCTCATTAGACACACTTGTACAACTCAGAAAAGTAGCGCACTTGTCTGGGAAGTCTGCTAAGAAGGTAGAGAAGGAGGGAGCACATCTTGTATTTTGGTTGATCATCTTATTGAGGAAAGCTTTGCTGGGTTTTCTACCCCATGAGGGTTTCCTAGGGTAAATTCTGTGTCTATCTTGTGATTATGTTTCTTTCAGTGATCTTGCTAGTCTATTTGGTTTAAACTTAACAATTTTAAGGTATATGGGTAAGTTTCTCTTTGAAAATATATTTTTGGTTTAGATGTCTTTAAACATCACTGCCCATGTATCTGTACTTCATTTTCGCTGCTTGATCTAGGTTTCTTTAAGTGTTTGGTTTGCAAAATCTTTAAATTTTGACTATTTTGTCATTTCTCTTGACAAACCCCAAACCTGAAATTTGGAGAACCCGAAACCCGAAACCCGAAAGTTTCGGGTGCGGGAAATTGCTATTATCGTTTTGGGATTTTCGTCATCCCGAAACTCAAAACCCAAAGGTTTCGGGTGCAGGATTTCATTTCTTTTGAATTTTGTTTTCAATAAACCCGAAACCCGAAACCTGACGATGTCGCATTTCAGGATCCGGGATTTTTTGTTAACAAGTTTTAATAAACCTGAAACCTGAAACCCAACACTGTCGCATTTCGGGATTCGGGAATTCATTTTCAACATTGTGTTTAATTGTGGTTCTGAAACCCGCAAACCGCAACTTTCGGGTTGCAGCTTTCAGAAACTTGGTTTTGATTTGGTATTATTTGTGAAACCTGAAACCCACCAGTTTCGGTTTTCAGCTTTCAGGAGTGGTAAATAAAACTTTGTATTATGTTTGAACCCGATCTTGTGCTTCACATCAGTCAATCTTAGCTGTTCATTTCTCTTAATCCTACGGTCGTGATTTAATCTCGGGTAGTTTGATAAATATAGGTTTTATTTACTTTTCGTTATCATTTTTACTCGTTGAGTTACTCCGCTAAGCTGATCTTTTGCTGTGAATATAGTTGCTAAGGGTCGTTATTGCTGGTTTTTAGTTTTTCCTAGCATTAGTTGTTTTCGTTGTTGCATATTATGCTTAGAATTTTGGTTATTTTGGCTTTTGTAATGGCCCTTTTTGTTATGTAATTTGATCCTCGCAGGCTTTGCAGGTTACACCTTTTCGATCTTCGCAGTATGGTTCTAATATTTATGTTAAATCATCAATTTGCATTTGATCTTGCAGGTGAAATCAGGCCGCCATTTTATGTGCTCAAACTCCTGTCTTATCCTTTCCGTAGTCATCTTTTCCACCTCAACTTTCATTTTTTATTTCAAATCCAAGGCTATGATTGTTGATATGAATAGTCTTGTAATGATGAGCTTTCACGTGCTTTCTAATTCATGCAAATTTTGATTGATTTTGTACTTCTGCATGGATACAGATCCGGTTAGCACATGTTATAACTCGTTTTGTTACAGTTTGCATGATTGCAGTGTCCCAATCGTAATAATTTGACCATTGTAACTGACTCGGCTCAATCATTTGCTATTCTATCAATTGGCCTTAAATTGGCACCGAATATGAAAGCCTTCAGTTTGTCCTTTATATTCTGTAAGAGGAAACTTTGCATGTTTATGTTGTAAGTTTCTTCTTGACATATTTGGTATGAGAAACATGCAGACAGGAAATGAATCTCTTCATGTGTGTTTCAAGAATGAAGAACTTCGGTCTCTGCTGTATCAGGAAACTTTATCACCGCCTTTTGATGCAAGTATTCATGATTCAAGCAGCGATAGCGAACAAGAGGATGTTCAAGTCCCGTCTGTCTGTATGCGATTCCTATAGAGGAAGGAAAAGAAGTGTTCTAAAAATCCAATTGATCAAGATGATACTGTTATACAGGACTATATAATCAATGAAAAATCTGATATCCCACCAATTTCTTGTAACATGGACCCTTTAATGGATTTCTCTATTTTTGAGAACATAGTCTCTCATCCAGAAGTCCCTGCGGTGAATTCTATGCAAGCCGAATCATCTGTTGCTGATAATGAGCAGGTTGGGGTGGAATTCTTAATTATGATGTGAGGATCTTTTAATTAAGGAATATATCTTGAAGAATCTTTTGAAAGGTGAAGGAAATCATGTATTCTGAGCAAATGGCAAGGTTTCTTGGATCAATAGTCGGAATGGACTTGTTACTGATTTTGGAATCCCTATTCGGTAGGATTCTCTTTTGTACTTTGTTGTATATTTAAGGAAGAATACCTCTCAGAGGAGGGGGTTTGGAATTTTTGGAATTGTAATTCAGCAGGAGATAAGACTAAGGATACTCTGTGGCCAGAGTCATTGTAATTTTGGTACAAGACATCTTAATACAGTAATGTTATCTTCGGATCCATCTTCTAATTATCACTTAAATTTCTTTAAGGATTTTTGATTTTATGTTCTAGATTGTCATCCGCTATACACATGATCTCTTGTTAGACATATAATGAATATATAGATATGTTGTATTGGTTTCTCTGTATAACTGATGTGTGTATGAAAATATTTGATTAAATTTCTTTAATTAAATACTTTCTTTATCGATTTCTGCAATTGATCACATATATATATATATTCAATCATTGTTGATTTTTCAATAAACAAAAGGTTAACAGGTTACATATTGATGGCCTTCAAGCTTGGATTATCATTGTTTAATTTTCATTAAACAAATCATAATTTAACTCAGCAAATATCTCATCTAAAGGCATTTCTGTTAAAGGTGATAGACTATTTGTTCTCTTACACCTCAAGGTTGATCTGCATAAACACCAAGCTTTTCATTTTAGGATAGATTTGACTTAAGATTATGTTCTTTTCTAAGAAGGTTAAGTTAGAATTGCTCACTGTTTTACATACCTTTGTTTCTCTAAATTGGGAAACTGATCTTATTGATCAAACCACTTACTCATAGAGTGCCAGCAGAGGCCGAATATCCGTGGGTGATTACCACACCAAACAGCTCGAGGATAGAATTGCCATTGCGTAGAGTCTTTCGAAGCCTTTGGTTGGGTTTTCATCCCCTGTTGTGTGCCTTGGAACCCATTCCAGCAAGTCGTGAGACTGGTTCAGGAGGACTACGTGGAATGCCGCACTCCACCTAGTTCTGAAGGACAACTACTCATTGTCCTCGTTGCATTCCCATATTTGGGGTGTAGCAACCAAAGGACTGACACGGCAAATGCTTTTTCTGGACGTACCATGAACGGGGTAGCCTAGTTTCCATTCTCTAGGATTCTTTTACCTGAAGTCCCTCTCGGTAGGGGGATATCCTTAGCCACTTGGTTCTACTTTTCGTATTATCTAACTTGGATTTCATCACCTTGCAGAGGATACGTCTGGTTTGAGCCAGCATACCTTTTAGTTAGGCATTTGCATGCTCCCTTACCTCCCCCTAGTTTAGCGAGTACACCAGTTTTTCTTCATTAGGATTCATTTGCTTGTTGGTATTCTGACTTCCTTTTGTTATTCCTCTGCTTACCGTAGCACAGCTGTTATAGTGAGCGTTTCGAGCTTGTTGTTGGCCTGAGTGCCATATTTTTTGCACTCTCCTTCTACACGCACGGTTGCTTTAGGATTTTTGATATTTTTCACTTGCCATAACCCACCCGTTTTACTATCCGTCTGTCACCATTGAGTCCCCGAGACGTTCTTGGTGCTTCTGGGGTGAGCCCGCATAGCACGGCTCACTTGACACCACTCATCACAGGCGTAGAGCCTCGTCACTTGACACCACTCATCACAGGCGTAGAGCCTTGTCACCCAACTCTGATGCCCCCTATTTCACATCTAACTCTGAGGAAAAATCAAAAAATGCTATATACATAGCTCCATCTAGCCCCATGGCTAGCATGAATCCCAACCTGTTCATTGGAGGGGTTGTTGGTGGAGGAACCACCACCGCTCCATCCACCATGACAGCACACGCCCTAGGTATTCCATCGGTAGGACCCACATCTACCATCCCCGTCACCACTCAAAATCCAACGACTACTAGTCCCAATACCGCCCCATGAGTGACTCATGGTACACTTGGAGGCCTAGGCCCCTCCCACACGATCCCCACACCTCTGTTTGGAGGACCCAACATCCCCATTACGACTCACATTCCCACTGCACACATTGGGAGCATTGGCCCTTCCTACACAATACCCCCACTTGCGACTAGAGGTCCCATGACCCCCATCATGACTTATACCATTGCTCCCTCCATTGGGGGCACTGGCCCCACCATAGGCACTACTGCTAGTGCGTACGCCCCGTGATCAGGTCACATCCTTCTGCAAGTTTTCCATTCATGGCTAGCCTCAACCTTCATGACCTGGCCACATTGACCAACGACCCCATCCGACATGACCCCATGTGGCCTCATATGCCTACCAAGCTCCCATCGGACATCCTCAAGTTTGAGGGCAAGGCAGGTGAGGATCCCCAGAATCATATCATGTCTTTGCATTTATGGTGTTCCTCCAACTCCATAGTGGACCACTCCATCCTCCTCCGCTTGTTACAACGGACCCTTACTGGCTTTGCAGCTAAGTGGTGCATCGAGCAACCTCACAAGACCCACTCCACTTTTACATCCCTCACCTCAAACTTTCTGCAGTTCTTTCAATTACCCATTTGTTACGATGCGGGAGTAGAGATCCTACTGTCTTGCAGACAGAACACGACCACCCACATCACTGATCATATTCATGAGTGGCATAAACGTCGAATCTTGTGCAAGATTAAGTTAGATGACCATATCTTCCTAGATTGGTTTCTGAAATCTCTCCTTCCTGTCATTGCTAAGGATGTGGCATATGAATGATCCCAGTATGAAGAAGAAGTTATTCTGAAAGCCCAGCAGTTTGACCTCATCTACACCCAATCTAGCTACTTATATACCATTTTACCCGATGCTCCCCATGGTGATTCCTCATGGAAAGAAACACCGAGGGCATCCCATGTTGTCAATGGAATCATTAGACATGTTGCATCACACCACCAACCTTTTACCAGTACGCGCAATAATACCAGCCCTGACTTTTTGCGAGCCACGTCCCACAACGGAGCTACAAATTCGTATGCTCCCATGGCGCATGCCCACCACAACCATGGACCCTCATGTCCACCATAGTGTTATGGTCACTCACCTTCAGCCTACACCCCTCCGGTTGCACCTACTACATATTACCATCAGTAGGTTGCACATGCTCCTTCCCACTCTCAAGCCCCACCGACTTATTACCCACAACAGGCAGCGCCTGCAGCAACCCAACCTCCAGTTGCTAAGACATATCAACAACCACAACTAGTACCAGCACCTGAACCACCTCAAGCCCCTCCCATTTATTATCCACCATAGCCTGCTCCAAAACCTACGCAACCCCAGAACCCCCCTGCTGCCCAAGGGAAAATGTATGCACAACAAAAACCGCAGCAAAACCATAATACCCAATGCAATCAACAAGGCCAACAAAACCAGGGAAGAGGGAACAACCACGAAAACAACCAACCTCAATACCAAGGCGTTCAACCACCCATCCTCCAAATAATAACAACGTTGCTCCCACCAACGAAAACCCTGATCGAGAGCCAAAACAAGGAAAGAACCCCAATTTACAAACAAACCACCCTTGTTCAATATGCGGGGTATATGGCTATTATACACACACTTGTCTTCATTTGGAATGAACACGTCAACTTTGGACCGATGACGCCCAACGTCAGTGGCACGTGGCACAGCCAGCGCCACCCAATCCCCCACCACCTCAAACACAACCCCTGGTACTGCAGAACCCATTACCCATGCAAGGAGTGGTGAACACTCAACCGTTGGCTCCCCCTCAAGGAACCATGAAACCACAGCAGCAAGTTACTTATGCTACACCTGCTCATCAACCCATGGACTCAAGTACTCACCACCTATTAATGATTTCATCGGCAGACGTTAACCTACAAACACACCGAAACCAATATGGTTCCACCTATGAAGTCGTCCCAGCCGATAAAAACACCAACGCTCTTCCCACTGATCAACCGTTACACGTACCTACTACACCGTTAGATGGGGGCCCCAAAGCCCCTCATTTCCCACTTTGTTAGATCAATAATAATCCTAACGCTTGTGCTGCCTCTAATTATAAAATTGTGGATGACTTATCCCAATCTCCTACTGCTATGTTAGCCCTAGAGGTTCTAAAGAACTGTCCGGCCCAATGCAAGGCCCTGTTATTCGCCATTGGTGCCATTGACCCTTCTGACTCACGAATGATGGCATTTGACCTGGACCAATCCGAACCACACATGCCTTCCACATTAGCATTTCAAGTCTCTGTATCCATTCGGAATGTTGTGATCCATCGATGCATCATCGATGAAGGTGCGTCCACATGCGTTATGTCGACTTTCGTATGGAAGAAGCTCGGATCGCCTATACTACAGCCATCCACCATCACATTACAAGCCTACTATGGCCTCTCAACTTAACCACAAGGCCTCCTGGCCAATGTTCCTATCCAGTTAGCAGGAAAAACAATCCCGATCGACATAGAGGTCATCAACGCCCAACTTGATTATAACCTCTTACTTGGACGTAGTTACATGTATGCCATGAAGGCCATCGCTTCATCCGTTTTTCGCATCATGATGTTCCCCCACGAGGGACGTGTGATCAACATCGACCAACTTACATACTACGATCCCAATGCCCCTTTCGCACCAGAAAATGTTCTCCCCATGGTTAAACAACCCGTCCACAACGCACCTACATCGTTGGTCTCCACAGTCAGACTAGGGTTATACTCCAATACACCCACAACTTCCACATTCCAAACCATTCCGCGCCCTTTGCAGTCCACCAAGATATTTATTTGTGCACCCTCTCACACAACACACAACCACCCAGCATGCAACCCCCCTTACTACCGCAACCACCGTTAGTACCCAGTCATGTCGAAGCCACACCTATCCACACTATCCCGTTCCTTTTTCCTCCTTTAGGAGTAGTCATCACCCCTGTAATGGCTACTTTAAATCTTCCTGGGTTAACGTTAGGACTACCCATGTGGTACCTACCCACCCCAACCCCTCCCCCGACACCCAACATCATTTTACAACCAATTCAACCTATTGCCGTGATGAACCACACACCTCCAGGAGTGGAAACTGCATCAACAACAGGTAGTGCAAAACCTCCACCTCGCCACACTGGGGGAAAGGGACCACAAACTTACACTGCCCCACCTACACCAAAGCCAGCAAAGAATCCTCCACCATTTCATGGTCCCCTCAAATGCTCTTTGTGTGACGATCTGGGCCATGCTACCCATCAATGTCCGCAACTACTACCACTTCAGGAACAAATGCAAATATTAGATGACGATCCCACCATCCCAATCATCAAAATTGACCTTACCCCCAAGCCCCATGATAAATCACTGTGTACCAATCACCATTGTGCAATATGTGGTATTGACGGCCATTACTCACATCACTGCCCCTACCTCCCGGAATACAAATTGGCTCTCTACGAACTAACTCTTTCTGGTCTAGAAACATCTGCTCCTACCATTGAAGAAATTCATCCCCCAACATCTTCCTCCTCTGAAGAAATTAATACCATCTACATGATATCCACCGCCAGGGCACCCCAGTCAACCGATTTGACGACATAGTGCTTCCGTAGTGATGAAGAAATCCTCAAAGCACTTACCACACCTTACTTCCCCTGGGATTATATGCACCATCGCTCAGATTTCATTCTCGAGGAGTCTATAACCTCTATGGCAACCCAGTTCTTTGTCGAGTCCAAAGATTTCCTTCCGTCCAAGGTTGACTGGTTTAAAGATCCAATCCCAGCTCCCGACGCCTTTAAGGAAGGAAACATGGCCAACATTTCACCCACCATACAAGTTGATATCTCCTGCCAAAGCGGCCAACCTGAGCTCATTTCCTTAGGTGCTTCATGTATAGAATATGAAATCGGGGAGTACAAGAAACTCTTCCAAGAGTTTCGAGACATCTTTCCCTGGTCCTATACCGAGATGCCAAGTTTAGACCCTACCATTATCGAACACCACATCGATACTTTGATGGATGTCCCACCTGTCCACCAGAAGCAGAGACCCATTCACCCATCCAAGCTCCCCGTGGTCAAAGCCGAGATTGAAAAAATGCGGAAAGTAGGATTCATTTATCCCATCACTTACACTACCTGGGTATCCAATCCCGTCCCCGTCAATAAAAAACAAGGCACTATCCATGTCTGCACTAATTTTCATGACCTCAATCGTGCTTGTCCCAAAGACAACTTCCCCACACCATTTATCGACGAGCTCATCGATGCATGTGCGGGGCATGAGACCCTATATTTCATGGATTGTTTCTCTGAGTATAATCAAATTCAGATTTTTAAGGAAGATCAGTACAAAACTGCCTTCACCACCCCATGGGGCACCTTTTCCTATCGCATTATGCCTTTTGGTCTTAAAAATGTTGGTGCCACCTTCCAGTGGGCCATGACTTATTGTTTTCACGACTTGGTTCATATCATCTTGGTATACCTTGATGACCTTACGGCTCAATCCGAGAAACGATCTGACCACCTGAACAACCTCCGGCAAGTCTTTCTGCGTTGTCGCAAGTATAAAATCCACTTGAACCCACTTAAGTGTGTATTCTGCGTTCCGGCAGGATGGTTGTTAGGTTTCATCATTTCCCAGAAAGGAATTGTTGTAGATCCATTACAATTCCAAGCCATCCTAGACCTCCCATCACCACATACACTATGACAGTTACAGTGCCCCCACGGGAATGCCAATTTTCTCCATCGTTTCGTCCCTGATTACGCCACGACAGTTCATGGTTTCCTTCATTTGCTCCATACTCACATCCATTTTGTTTGGGACGAACAAGTGCAGGGTGCTTTCGAGGACCTTAAGAAAGCTCTCACACATGCCCCATTGATCTCCCCACCAGATTTCTCAAAGGACTTCATCCTTTACATTTCGGCATCCGATTATGTCGTTTCGGGGGTTCTTGTTCAAGAAGATTCTGCTCATCAAGAGCATATCATTTATTATGTGAGCCATACCGTATCAGGCCCACCACTACGCTACCCAGATGAGGAGAAACTAGCCCTCGCCATTGTCTTTTCCATGCAAAAGTTGTGACAATACATCCTTATGAGTCACACTACAGTTGTCACAGACTCCAACCCCATGGTCTACCTCTTGAATCGTTGCCTTCTTCAGGGACGCGTCTCTAAATGGTTCATTATCCTACAAGAGTATGACCTAACATTCACAACCCCTAAGAGTACCAAAGCCCTTGCGCTTTCCTAACTCATGACGGATTTACCATCCCTCTCAATGTCACCCTCGATCATTACTGATCTACCTGACGACCATTTGTTTATCATCTCGTTAGACGACCCCTGGTACGGTGACATTTTGGTATACCTCCATACACAAAATTTTTGACCCGATATTGATCGCGATGGACGTTGTCACATCCATCACCATGCCTCCCTTTATCTTCTCCTAAGCGATGTCCTATATCGATGCAGTGTCGACACCATCTTACGACGTTGCCTCACATGAGATGAAGCAGAACAAGTTCTCAACGGCTATCATAGCGGAGCCTGTGGTGGCCATTTATCTGGAATGGCCACCGCCCAAAAGGTTATCCACGCAGGGTACTATTGGCCCACACCATTTACTAACTGCATCACAGCTTTCAAACATTTCCAACTCTTTTCCCTTGAGGCAAGGACACCCCCTGGCCCCCTTCATCTAGTCGTCACCATTGGTCCTTTTTGCAAATGGGCCATTGACTTCATGGAATTTAATCCTCCCTCCGCAAATGGCCATAAGTACATCATTGTAGCCATCGACTACTTTACCAAATGGGTCGAAGCCATGCCTACCTTCAACTGCAAAGCCGACACTGTAGCCCGCTTCTTTTTTAACCATGTCATAACTCATTTTGGAGTCCCTAAGCAACTCATCTCCGACCACGGCTCACATTTCGAAGATGCTATCTGGCGAGAGTTGTCAACTCTCCTCAAATTCAAACATCAATATGCCTTCTCCTACTACCCCCAAGGGAACGGCCAAGTCGAGTCCATTAACAAAATCTTGAAGAAAATCCTTCAACGCACCGTTGACCGACATAAGTCCAATTGGAATCATATGTTGTTTCCCGCATTATGGGTTTACCGTATGTCAACTAAGACCACCACTGGTTTTACCCCTTTTCATTTTGTTCACGGAGTTGAATCTGTGCTCCCCATCGAGTGTCAGATCCCAGCATTGCACATCGCTATCGAACTCCTCCCGGACACCTAACCACTCGAACAATGCTTAATTTTGTTGGAGCAAGCCAATGAAGACTGCCATGCATCCCTTCAAACCATAGAGGCCACCGAGAGCCGCTCAAAAGCCGGTTATGATAAGCACGTTCACCCATGTGCCTTCCATGAAGGAGACCTTGTACTCGTTTATGACCAAGCCCACGATAAAACGGGTAAAGGAAAGTTTGAATCCTTGTGTCAAGGCCCATACATTATGAACACATGCCTTGGACATGGGGCATACATTCTGACCGATTCAGAAGGAAACCCCCGTAATGGGTTGTATCTCAAACGCTTTTACCCTTCAACACTTTTTGGACTCATTAGTCCATGTTGTACAATATCGTTTCTTTTTCTTTTTTTCCTTACCATTTTCATATAAGACCTTACGCTTTTCTTCCTTGCATGACCACAGATGGATCCTGTTCCACTTTACTATGTTGGCTTCACTGACGGTGCAAGTCGTTGGTCTCCAGACCTCGCCTCCGCAGCTTCGGTACTCTATTCCCCCTCACATGAGTTGATTCATCTCGATGGAGTGTGCATAGGTGCTGCCACAAATAACTAGGCTGAGTATGATGTTGTGACCGGTCTCTTAACTGCTGCCCTCCATATGGGTATAAGTCACCTTTGTGTGTTCCTCGACTCCCAACTTCTTGTCGCCCAACTCAACAATTGTTACCAGGTACATGATCACTGCGTCTTTAGAAAGTTCCTGTGCACTAAACAAATTATCCGACAATTTGAATCCATTACATTCACTCATGTCCCAAGAAATCAAAATAGTGTGGCAGATCAAATGGCTAACAACATTCTAGACTGGCACCTCAACCAAACCATGTAGGACAATAACCATCATCATCACATCATATAGGCATCTAAAACCATAAAAACAACAAAAAGAATCCATCATAATACTGCATCCACATGCATACCATGACCATAACAAATGCATCCATGTGCATACCAACAACATAGCAATTGTATACACATGCAACAAAATACAAGCAACACCAAAATGTGCATCCATGTGCATACGAGACTTTATCATAAACAAAATGCATCCATGTGCATATATATATACCATATCGTCATAAAAATGTCATAAGTGCCCTCAGCACCCAACTCTACAAAAAATACATCAAGGATCCCCAAGAGCATCCTCGCCATATAAATACAATCCAAATATACAAAACATCTCGAATGCACCCAAGCATCTAGGGCAGTCCCATGAACTACCTAACGAGAGTCGTAACCACGATCTGCATCCTCATCGTCACCTACAGATGCTGCCTCTACTGCTGACTCATCCTCCCCCCGCTCCTCCTCCGGCTCCTCTAGATCCTCCTCGTCTGGCTCCTCCTCATCATCCTCAGGAATGTACAACCGGTCCCGAGCCCTCCTCTCCGTGGCCAATATAGCAACCCGCCTCAGGATAGATCTCCACACCCGTGGAGCATCATAACAAACATCTAGCACCTTCGGGTCCAAATCCCGCCAACCCTTGACCTCCACCTCGACTAGTAACCGATCGAAGCTAGCGCATAAGGCCTCCAGTGTCACATCGTTATCCCATCACCTGACCTCCCCTCGAGCAGGTGGGGCTCCCATCACTATGCGACCCCTGCGGTCATGATGCCCCTGTGGTGGTTGTGGTTTCACATCTAAAAAAACCAACACCAAAAAGGTCAGCATCATCAAACATCTCTAGCTGTCATCATAGATGGTCAAGCAAAAATACAACATGATATGATCAAAAGAAACCAAAATCCATACATACCATCTAGCCCCCAGACCTAGCTAGGAGGCGCGGCAGCTCAGGATCCCCCCGGTAATCCATAGCTCGGTATGGGTAGTCATCAAACAGAACCGACATCTACAGCCACTGCCTAAACAACTCTACCATAAAATACTGACCAACGGCCCCACCACCACTGCGGCACACCATCTCTCCCCACCACACCATTCACGGCTCCCTCATTCCTCCATCCCAGATCGGCATGTGAGGCCGTAGTGTTGGACGGGGTCCAAGATGGGATTTTGCACAAGTGTTAAAGAATGCGCATTGCACGTGGCAGTAGGCGACAGGTAGTTTTTGAGGAATTGCACATGTCATGCGGTAGCAGGGGCCAAGGCATGGTTGCATAGTAGGTTGGTGCGCAGAACCGTGCATGAGTTATTTTTGGCATGCAATATAGGTAAAGGTTAGATGAGGATATGACCTACTTTGGGTAAGGAATAGGTGGACGGCAGAGGAAAGTGACCTATTCGAACGTGTGTCGGAAAGCAGTTGAGAAGCTAGGCCACGACACCGATGGCGACAGGCAGGTGAAGGAGTGGAAAGGGACAGGCCATGATGTAGTTACAACCATTTGGTGACTGTGGCCGTCAGACGAGCATGTGAGCCATGAGTGGCCCAGCTGGAGTAGGCGGAGCAGGCTTTCGACAGTGACAGCTAGGGTGGCAGTTAGCCATGCCAATTTTGGAAACCTTAGGGTTTCGTCCTAATGATTCTAAAGACATGACCCTTGGGCGTAATTTATAAATAAGGGAAAATTGTATGGGAAAGGGTTAGAGATCTCTCGTAGAGCTGGCTATTGTTGAGTATTGTAGCATCTTTTGAGTTGTGAACCTATTGTAAAGGCTCTGCAGCTGAGTGCGCAGAGACCTAATTTTGAGAGAGAAGAGTCCGCAACTGAGAGCGCAGACTAAGAGCGGTTGTACCCTTCCCATAAAGAGCAATATTAACAACCATTCTTGTGGACGTAGCCTCCATCTGGGGGGTGAACCACGTTAAATTCTGTGTTATGTGATTTCTGTGTGTTTATGATTCTTCATTTGCTTGGTATGAATGTTTAATACTGTAGTTTTCTGTTATGTGATTGATTTTATATGTATTCGCCGTAGAGAATGGGAATAATATGTTAAGTAATACATGCATGGAGGAAAGTTAAGTATTCAACACTTACGAGTCTGGGAATGTATGAATCTGCCAATTAGTCACATAGTTGAACATTGAATTTAAGCGCAGCGTTGGAGCGCGCAGTAATGTATGTTTATTCAATCACCTGCAACATAATGATAAGAACTTGAACGAGTTGAAGGGATAAAGAATGCTACATAGGATTGGTTAGAATTAATTGTCTTGGAAGAGACGTGCGGTCTAGTTGATGCACTGAATCATTGATATTTGCTATGAGGTAAGCTGTTGATAGCTTATTGTCATAACGCAAAAGTATCCTGTATCGCGTAGTCATTGGAAGCACAAGTGTGCAAGCACCTTTGCTACCAAAGTATCCGACACAGAACAGAGGGTTCACGCAGTTGTTTGTCCACAGTAGTTGGAAAAGTATTGTGATGTTTATCAGTCTTTCCCCCCTTGCATCGCCCGGTTGTGGAAACTTGATTCCACAACCACCCCCTCAGCTTCGCCTCGGGTGAGACCTCAGGCTACACCCAGTCTGTTGCCGAAAGGGTCGGTGAATAGGGGTTTTGTTGGTTCCTTGAACCGCGAAGTACCTGGGTGTATGTTGAAAACCTACGGAAGGTTATTTACAACCAACAAATGGTTTCATTGCTCGGCAAAGACCAGTGATGTGATAATGTGGTTGGAAAGTAATGTGTGAAGAAGAATACCAGTTCCCGTTGGGTTCAGACAATTGGCATCCTGAAAAGAAAGAGATATAGGATTGGTGTGACAAGATTGGAAGAGATTTTGCAAAGAAAGAGAACAGACATCCTCATCTCACCGACATATAGTGGTTGAATAGATATATGTGGAAAGAGATTCACGGGATTTTCTGGGCTTCGTTTGGAAACGAGTTGCAGGAGTCGATCTTGCGACTCGCAGAAAAGAAAACCTGTTTTCAAGGAGGAGTTCCTATAGAGTGGACTCCATATCTCATAGCACAGCTCAACGCAATAGACAGCCCACTGACGCGAGTAGTCAACTTCTGGGTTGATAGCATACTTGAAGGATTTGTAACGGAATTTGCTGTAAATATGCTGAAGTCCTACAGTCAAGCCGAAGCATACTTTTTCGAAGGATTCAGAGGTAAGTTCCTGAACAATCTCAGTCTATACATTAAAATGATTTTAGCTGAAAAAGGCGTTTTAAGAATGCAGTAATATTTTTGCATATGTCATGGTCAATAGCATATATAGTGATTCTGACGCAGAGACACATAACCTGAGAAGTGGAAAGAGATATAAGTTTAATAAAGAAAAGAATCTGGTAGGACCTGGACTCCACGTCAATACAGAACTCCCGCGTGACCTTAATAATCAGACCGCACCATCATCAGCCACCATCCATCCTATTACACTGCAGAACCCGTCAGTTGCAGATACCGCGCCACCCCTATCTCAGAACCCACCCGCTACGAACGTCACACAACCCACCCCACAGAATATTAATACTGGACGCACCGTAGGCGCGGGTGCACAAGTAAATATGACTCGTAACAGTCCAGTCCATAACACCCCGTCTCAGACTAGTCCATAGAGTGGTATCCCTAGCACTATTTTGAATACCCCCTTTACTTTTTCATCTCAGAACCCACCCCAGAATCAGAACACCAATACACGACCAGGAAGGAGAATGACAGATAGTGACATAAAACTGTTGATATTCAAAGGAACGGGTGTGGAAGACCCTGATCAACATTGGTTTCTATGTGAATCCATATGGACTGTAAAGCAAATTCAGGATGATGTTGTGAAGAGAGCGCAGCTCTTCACTACTTTCAGAGACAGAGCCCTTCATTGGTTTATGAAATATTCTCAGGCACAACCAAGAACCTTAGTAGAAATAAAGGCTGCGATGGTAGCAGAGTTTAAGAAACCAAAATCCGAATCCCAATGTATCATAGAGCTGAAAGAGATTAAGAAGAAACCTAACGAAATGGATTGGGAATTTGACCAAAAGTTTAAAACCCTCCTAGACCAAGTAACATTTGTGATAGCTCTGCAACAACATAAAGAATGGTTCATTGCTACGCTGCTACCCCACATCATACAACCATTGATGCAGTAGAAGGTTGCATCACAGGCAAAAGCCTTAGAGATCGCGATGAAGCTAGAGGCTTCGTCGATCGGCAAGAGTGGTTCTGGGATGTCACCGATCCAAAACCAGTTGAGCCCGTTGACACTAGAACTGCAAAGCATGAAGAATGGAAAGGAACAAAGATATGAACCAAGGCACGACGTCTAGTGTACAAGTTGTAAGGGAGAATGCCACACCAGAGAACATTGCCCTTTATTTCAAGACTATCTTAACAGCGACACACCCAACCCAATTAATAAGAACCAGGCACCATGGTGTGAAATCTGCAGAAGCAGAGGACACCGACCAGAAGACTGTTATCTCATACAGAAATATGTAAAAACACCTAAGAGTTGTATTGTAATTTTTGTAAATCAGTTGGACATGATGAATCCAACTGTCATGCATATGAGCTAATGAATGAAAGAAAGTGCGATATGGAAGTGATGCGAGGTGCTGGAATATACCGCATCCAAGAAGACAACCAGCCGAAGCAAGAGAATTCGCAGTATGACTAGGGGGGATATAGAGGCCGTGGTGGTGGATACCGCGGAAGAAAAAGAGGCCCGATGCAAGGAAGAGGCCGTGGTCATGTAATTTTCTATAATTGTGGCCAACCATGTCATGTTTCTAGGGATTGTACCAACCCATGCACTACGTGCAATTACTATAAATATTTTGAGCATGTTATTGAATATTGCCCCGTACTAGAGGTCGAGATGCAGAAACACAGAAGGATAGACCCACCGACTCCACACATTCAGTGGATTGTAGCAGAGAGGAGACCTGAAAATCCAAGCATCAATGTAGTAACGCGCAGCGGTGCTGCGACGGGTCGTGATCGAGGAGTAGAAGCTTCAACTTCTAGAGATTTTGGAGCTAAGCAAACACCCCTTGTGACACAATGGATAAGAAAATCTACTGAGAAAACACCTACTTTCGACCTGGCGAAGAACAAAGGACAATGAGACTCAATGCACAGATAGGAGATTACAAAATCGATGAAATCATTCTTGACCTGGGATCATAGGTCAATGTCTTGACTAAGAAGACATGGCAGCAGATGGGGAGACCAAAGCTATCATGGTCACCTATCCAGTTGAGAATGGCCAATCAGGAAAAATTCATACCGTTTGGACGGTTGGCCAATGTGGTTGTTGACATTGATGGAGTACAGAGTCGCACCGATTTCGAGGTTATTGAGATTGTGGACGATAGTCAACCTTTCCCAACATTATTGGGGATTGATTGGGCTATTGATAACCTCGCAATCATAAATCTGAAGACCAGGAAGATGATCTTTGAAGGAAAACATCTCAGGCTGATAGTACCACTGGACCCTGTGGACGAAGACAGATATAGTGAGCTGATTCAAGAGGAATCCCAAGCTCAGGATTTGGAATGGTTGTACAAACTGACCGCAAACCAGGAAGATTAAATCAACCCTACTGCAGATGGTACACTCAGCTGGAGATGCGACAACTCTTTCATTTCAAACTCGGATGCAGGTTTGGAGAACTGGCAAAGCGACATGCATAGAGTATCTGCAAGGAGATGCGCGCAGGTCACGAAGTCGATACGCTAGATTGGAAAGTAGGTAAGCCCAATCCCCACATATGATGGTTCATCTAACGTTTATTCTTTCATCGGAGATTATACTGCAGCAATTGCAGATGAACATTGCTTACAAGCATTAGATGTAGCATTGCACGAAACACTTGCCAGATGGTGGGCTACACACAAGCAGACATTGACTACATGGGATTAATGCAGAATTAAGGTGCAAATCAGATTCGCTGAGAAGGTTACATTACCTTTTGCAAAATATAATGGACAGACAGATCCAAGGGATCATGTGGAAACTTGTTCACATGCTTGGGTGGAAAGACCAAAAATGGAATGGATGCATTTGTTTGTGCATACACTGGAACAACCGATTCCAAAGAAATGGTACCTAGACCTAGAACTGCACAGGGGCACAACAGATTGGTCTACCCTGACTGTGAGCTTCCAGATAGATTTCTGTTTCGAAGATGAACATCCGAGCATCAATGATGCATTGCAACTTCTTCAGAAAAAAAATATTTGGACCAGACTGCGCTGATGGAAATATGACCCTACAAGCATTCTTTGGCACAGAGAGCATACCTGCACATCTACACCCGGAATGGGAGGAGCAATTAGAGCCTACTCTTGATTGTTATAACCTCGCTGATGAATTTGTAGCTTAGGCAGACAGTGATGAGGATGACCCATGAAACATAAAGATACCTGAATCAGAGGGCGCGCGCTAAGTAGAAGGACCTCCACTAGAAATCCCAGATATGAGCGGACCCGTAAAGACAAGAAAAGTGAACATTGGCACCAATGAAGATCCAAATTTCACAGCTATCAGAGACTATTGGGATGAATACACAGTCGAGGAGGTCGCGGGAATCCTACAGAAGTATCGCGAACTGTTCCTGATTAAATTCACAGAGATGAAAGGTATACTGGGAAACTTAGGAGTGATGAAAATTCCTCTTAAGCCTGGTGCAAAGCCTGTAAAGCAAAGACCATATAGATTGAATCCACGCTATAAAGAACGAGTTAAGGCAAAACTCGATAAGATGCTCGATGCAGGGATCATTGATCTAGTTGAAGAATTTGAATGGATAAGCCCGATGGTTATCCAGGATAAGAAAACAAAGGGTGAGATCAGGATTTGTGTGGATCTCATAAAACTGAACAATGCTTCAATGCATGACCCATTTCCTACACCTTTTATAGATGAAGTGCTAGATAATGCTGGAGGGAATGAGGCCTATTATTTTACTGATAGATTCTCTGGTTACCATCAGATTAGGATTGATTGCACAGATAGGCACAAGACAACTTTTTCTACAGAATGGGGGTCGTTCCAGTACACAGTGATTCCTTTCGGTCTGAAAAATGCACCCGCCATATTTTCTAGAGTGGTCGTCGCAGCATTTAAGGATTTTATACATAAGTTTTTAAAGGTTTACTTTGATGATTGGACCATTTTTGGTTTATTGAAGAACCATGTCATGAACCTCAAGATGATGCTGGAAAAGTGCAGACAACATCAAATTTCATTAAACTTGAAGAAGTGTGTTTTCTGTGTTCCCTATGGAATCTTGTTGGGACACATTGTGTGCAAACAGGGCTTGATGGTTGACCCTGCGAAGATTGCAATCATTGTAAACTTGCCTACTCCCAATTTAGTTAAGAAGCTACGCACTATGCAAGGGCATACCGGATATTACAGGAAATTCATCAAGGGGTATGCACAGATAATCGTAGCTATGGAGAAGTTGTTGAAGAAAGATGTACCATTCATTTGGAATGAGGACTGTGACAAAGGATTTGACACATTGAAAGAAAAGATGGTCACTGCGCCGATCCTAGTTTTTCCGGACTGGGAGAAGCCATTTCATGTCCATGTGGATGATTCATGTATCGCATTGGGCATTGTTCTTGCTCAACCATCAGAGGGAGGTATTTATCATCCCATTTCCTTTCCGAGTAGGAAGTTATCATCCACTAAGAGGAACTATACCACCACTTAAAGAGAAGGACTCGTAATGGTATATCCGCTGCAGAAGTTCAGGCACTACTTGCTTGGTGCGCACTTCTCCATGTTCACTGACCATTCTTCCTTGAAATACCTGGTCAATAAGCCAGTGTTAGGGGGCGCATATGCAGATGGTTACTACTATTTCAGGAGTACGACTTTGAAATTGTGGTTAATCGAGGAAGGTTGAATTTGGGACCTGATAATCTATCAAGGATTGAGTCAGGAGAAGCACCGATGAATCTGGAAGACAATCTGCCTGATGTGCAGTTGTTCGCTATACAAGTTGTTGATAATTATTATAAGGACATCATTGAATTTCTGACTACTAGTTTCGCACCAACAGATTTCACGACACAATAGAAAAAGCAGCTGGTAGTGCGCGCAGCAGACTTCACTATACAAGTTGGGACCGGATGAAGTACTACGCAGATGTGTGCTAGAGCATGAGAAACCATTCATACTAGTTGATGCGCACTCAGGAGTCGCAGGAGGCCATTATGTAGGGAGAGCTACCATGCAGAAGATATTACACGCAGGGCTATGGTGGCCTACAATTCATAGAGATTCAAAGGAACATTTCTAGAATTGCGATGTTTGTCAAAGAACAGGGAAGCCATCATGCAGAGATGAAATGCCCTTAAATCCATAGCTGACATTGAAGGTCTTTGTGAAGTGGGCCATTGATTTTGTGGGTCCTATTAACCCACTAGGGAAAAGAATTGGTGCAAGGTATATCATTACTGCTACCAATTACCTCACCAGATGGGAAAAACCAAAGCCAGTAAAAGACTGTAGCGTAGCTACAGCCACAGAGTTTATATATGAAAATATCCTTACAAGGTTTGAATGCCCGAATATTTTGATGAGTGATCAAGGCACTCATTTTCTGAATAAGACAATTGAGGCTTTGACCGAAGAGTTCCACGTTCATCATCAGCACAGTACGCCTTATCACCCACAGGCGAATGGAACTATTGAAGCATTTGACAAAGTGTTGGAGAATAGGCTAACCAAGATATGAAACGTCAATCGAGACGATTGGGACCTATGCATTCCATCTGTACTATGGGCATATAGGACTACCTGTAAGAAACTGACTAGCGATACCTATGGGAAAGAAGCAATAATGCTGATTGAGTACATTGTTCCCAGCTTGAGAATTGCAGCATTTACAGGCATGGCAGATCGCGCAGCACTCGAAGAAAGACTCCTACACTTGGTTGGGCTAGAGGAAGATCACTTCATCGCAGGCTTCCACTAACAAGTACAGAAAGAGCACGAAAAAGCATGGCATGATCACCACATCAAGAACAAGAACTTTCAGGTAGGTGATCTAGTCCTCCTGTATGATAGAAAATTCATGAAATTTCCTAGAAAGTTTAAGATGCATTGGCTTGGCCCATATACTGTAATGTATGTTACTAATGGTGGCACAATCTAGTTAGCCACATTGAGTGGAGAAACCTTTCCAAGTTTGATAAATGGTAGCAGACTAAAGCTTTATCACTATAGTTTGGCTGTGCAGAATTCTGTATGATTAAGGGAAGCATACCACGCAACACTGTTGAAGTTGTGCGCAAAAAAAAAAAAAAGAGAGAAAATACAAGGAAGAAAGCTGATGCGGAGAACATGTCCTAATCTTCATCACATAGACAAAACGGAATGACAGCCACGTAGAACAGTCAGATGCAGGTGCGCGCAGAAGAGACACCCATATGAGAACCGCCAACGCACCGTGACGGAAGTAGTTACTGTTGCAATCATCGGACAGTTAGTAGGCCATTAACCAAATTGGCGGCATTGGCACAATTCAAATTTTAAGGATGGATGTGACAAGTTGGAACACCATAAAGGATGAAATAACCCCTATCGTACTAAAATCCAGCTGGCAGGTCGAACATTTAATGCTAACTAGACAGAGTTGACGTGCTAGCCTTCCTGACAACCTTTTGGAAATTAAGGCAATAGAACTCGCACAATGGCAAAGATCGGATCACAACGCCAAAATCATAGGGTGACCTGGTTATTAAATGCGGCATCAATTGCCTCAGCAACTTCCAGAGGCCACCTTGCTCGACCACTTATTCACGTTACAAAGATTTTTACCATTCCTTGCTTGAAATTTCAGAGAGCCGAGTGAGGAAGAACATCGTATGAGTGAGCCGAACCAGTTGGAATATCTCTCTTGGTTATTTGAACCTTCAGCAATTCCAGCAGAGATGACGGCCACAAAGGGGGCTTTGTCCTGAAGTTCAGCAAGGCAAGCTGCAGGAACTAGCAAGGGGAAGGAAACGGCTACAGAGTAGGCTCAGTCAGGCACACCACTAAAACCATAGTCGGCCACGGTCCAGAACCTACCTTTCTATCCAGTGCCGGACTATATCCCCCCACAGAAGGACAATGCACCACCGGTACACCTGGATAAAAATGCTGCATATGAAATCCTGGTGCCAATAATTTCCACCCGAGTGAAAATTGCTGAGAACCTGCTCAGCGAGGTGCCAAACTGTAAGTTGGAGGATTATGACTTACTGGAAAATACATTAGCCAAGCCGAAGAACTATGCCCAGTTTCGATCCAGTGGATATCTTAGCTAGGTCTTGGATGGAAAGACTGGAGTTGAAAGTCTATAGGTCCAAGACTGGATAAAGCCCATCCAACCCTCGGGGTTGCTCAATCTATTACAAATGCCACATTTTACTAAGAGCATTGAGTACATGGTTGTGGTGTGCACGCTATTGTCCTGCATGCATGAAGGATTCCTTTGGTTGGATACCCGTGTTGATGTAAGTATAGATCTAATACATCAGATCATAGGTCTGAACAAGCACAGAGAGGACCCTGGTAACTTAATGGTGAAATGCGCACAGGATCGGGGTCTGTCCACCGAAGTTTCCAAGGAATTCGGCATCGTCCGCAAGGGGCGCGGATTCCCCACCAATGACATCAATGATCCCACAATAAAGTTTACTATTCAGTTTCTAGTAGGAAATCTACTGCGCAAGTGTCGACCAATAGAGGTACCGGTAGTCACAATAAAACTAGTGGCGAACACATTGCACGGGGTACCCTATAATTGGTGCTAGTACCTACTCAACTAATTTTTAGAAGACGTTCAGGCGACCCAAGATGATGGTTCATTATTCCATTACGATTGGTTACTCATATTGGTAGCCTTTGTAGGCTGGAAAGAGCTGGATATGTATCAAGACGTCCCAACTCTACCATAACAAGGCCACGGGACGCACTTCAACAACTTGTGGGCAAGTTTGAAGGCGACCAGACAGCGCCACATAGCTGAAGTTTTTCATGTTTACTATCACCAGTTGTGCGATGCGATTTTGTCAAAACTACGCATATCAAGGGCAGTTACCGACACATTCACATGCATCATGAGATTCCTGGCAAAGAGGCATCGGTCACACATTCAGCCATGGGCTGATGCAGAGGAAGGATTGTGGTATCCAAGGTTCTATTGCCTTGATGAGGAGGAAATTGAAGCAATGATGGAGCGTTGGCATGCTGACTGGAAAGTCCCTTCCTTGCGAGATGATGCATCGGATTATGAGAAGAACATCCCACCTGTCTCCATGACCAAGATCAACATCAAAAGTTCAGATGAAGAAGATACTCAAGGAGATAGTGACGACACAACAGCAAAGAAGGAAAAGAAAAAGGGGGGGTTACCTGAAGGAACTCCCATTGTTGAAGAAAAGGAACCAGCTCAAGATAAGGCCGAGGAGTCAGCAGAACGAAAAAGAAAGGCTACTGAAAGCCATCCAGACTCAAGAGGCCAACGCAAGAAGTGTGGGAAGAAACCTGCACAGAAATAGAAGAGAAATAAGAACAACTTCAGTTGAACATAATCCAAGCGCGCAAAGAGACCACCTATTTCCATAATTAAGTACCCGCGCGTCTTGAACCTTGAGCCAAGTTACCTCATCTATTCGAATGAAGCGGTTAAGGAGGCGATAAAGATTGCACACCTTGACCTGAATATTGGGGCTCTGCCCCTAGAAGACTTGAATGAGCTGCACATCAAAGTGGTGGAAGATATTCTTGAGAGAGGCTTGGCCTCATATGATCAAAGCGTCAAGTTGGCTGAAGACATCAATAAGCTAAAACAGGAATCAGCTCGCAGTTGGGAAGAGCTGACTGAAGCTAGAGAGAAAGACTGGAAGCTGAAAGAAACAATTTCAGTAGTTTGCGCAAGTATTCAGGAATGCGTTGAAGAAGAGGAGGTAGAGGATACTATAAAGAAAATCGGGGCAAGGTAGATGCCCTCACATCAGAAATGGCACAAATGGAGAACTCCTACAGAAAGAAGATTGCAGAGTTGGAGGAAAGGCACCTGATTATCCCTAGAGGAAAGGCACCTGATTATCCCGTCAGATCAATCCGTCGCTCCAGCTGAGGAAGTAATGACAACCATGGAAAAAATTTTGTCACAGGTGACGAAGTGCCAGGATTTACTCGAAGGAGTAAATACAATCGTTTTGACATTTAACGAAGATCCTGCACTGCAAAATATCAAGGAGGATCTGCAAAGGGCACAGCAACAGGTGGAAACCACAAATGTAGAATTAAAGACTGTGCCGACTAGGGAGAAGATACAAAGATTTAATAAAATCAAGGACCTATAGAAAGAATTGGCCATGCTAAGGGAAAAAGAGGTTGCTGCATCTGATAGGTTGCAGCTCAATGAACAGGAAGGCCTTCAAATGATACAACTGTTCGATGAGAAGTTTGTAGAACTTCAAACAACAGAAGGCACAATAAAAGAACAGGTGGCCAAAGAAACGGTCTCACAGGCCACTCTAGAGACGTTGCGAAAGTTCAAGAAGAAGGCCAAGGATATGGTCACAGAGTTAGCAATTACTGTGCACAATTTTGTATCGAAGGCAGGAACACCAGAGGGCACAGCACCCTCATCGGGAACCGAAAGTGGCTCAGGACAAGCCACAAGTGAGTGTTAAGGGCCTATTGGACGGGGTCCAAGATGGGATTTTGCACAAGTGTTAAAGAATGCACATTGCGCGCGGCGAAAGGTGACAGGTAGTTTTTGAGGAATTGCGCATGTCGCGCAGCGGTAGGGGCCAAGGCATGGTTGCACAGTAGGTTGGTGCGCAGAACCGCACATGAGTTATTTTTGGCACACAATATAGGCAAAGGTCAGATGAGGACATGACCTATTTTGGGTAAGGAATAGGTGGAAGGCAAAGGAAACCGACCTGTTCGAACGTGTGGTGGCAAGCAGTTGAGAAGCTAAGCCACAACGCTGATGGTGACAGGCAGGTGAAGCAGTGGAAAGGGACAGGCCATGATGCAGTTACAACCGTTTGGTGACTGTGGCTGTCAGACGAGCGTGTGAGCCATGAGTGGCTCAGCTGGAGCAGGCTATCGACGGCGACAGCTAGGGTGGCAGCTAGCCACGCCAGTTTTGGAAACCTTAGGGTTTCGGCCTAATGATTGTAAAGACATGACCCTTGGGCATGATCTATAAATAAGGGAAAATTGTATGTGAGATGGTTAGAGATCTCTCGTAGAGCTAGATATTGTTGAGTATTGTAGCATCTTTTGAGTTGTGAATCTATTGTAAAGGCTCTATAGCTGAACGAGTTGAAGGCATAAAGAATGCTACGTAGGATTGGTTCGAATTAATCGTCTTGTAAGAGATGCGCGGTCTAGTTGACGCATTGAATCATTGATATTTGCTGCGAGGTAAGCTATTGATAGCTTATTGTCATAACGCAAAAGTATCCTATATCGCGCATTCATTGGAGGTGCTAGTGCGCAAGCACCTTTGCTGCCGAAGTATCCGACGCGGAACAGAGGGTTCACATAGTTGTTTGTCCGCAACAGTCTGCAAAGTATTGCACTGCTTATTATTCTTTCCCCCCTCGCATCACCTAGTTGTGGAAACTTGATTTCACAACCACCCCCTCAGATTCACCTCGGGTGAGACCTCAGGCTGTGCGCAGTCTGTTGCCGAAAGGGCCGGTGAATAGGGGTTTTGTTGGTTCCTTGAACCACGAAGTACCTCGGTCTATGTTGAAAACCTCCAGAAGGTTATTTGCAGCCAACACGTAGCGTGGGAACCCACTGAAAAAGAAACAACACAGGAAAGAACCATAGCAAAACTCCCCTCTGATTTGCCTAACCTTGCTCAGCTCCCGCTGAACACAAGTGAGGAACATCTGACCCCATGCGAAATAGGTCCCTGCCAGCACCCGCTCAATCAACTGCATCTTCCCTCCCGACACACAGTGGGGCGCCTGTTGCTTGGGTTTTCACCCAATCATGTGAAAACGTGCACCTACTAACTCCATAGTAGCAATCTCGATTAAAGCAATAAAACAAATGTTAATCTAAGATGTGCAAGAAAGTAAATCTACAATAAACAGTAAAAACTCGAATGATCCATGTAAAACAAATTTTTATTTATGAAAAATAGATTTACAAATAAGAGATTACCTCAAAGGATGAGGATGGTTGAGCTTGAGCAGCTGCAATGGTGGGGTGCTCCAATGCTCCAATGATCTTTCTCTTCTCCAAATGCAAGTGGGAGGATTGGCCAAAAAGGGATTCCAAAGATGGATCTAAGCTCAAATGATGGCTCAAGATCTCAGGAAGAAATTGGCAGCATAAGGATAGGATGAGTGTGGATGAATAGTGAGGAGCCTCTATCACCTTTTTATAGCTTTTGGGTGATGGAGAATACAACTATGGTTTAAGGAAACCAATGGTATTGGTGAAAATGGTTTAGGTTTTCTTTTCCTCTTTTTCCCTCTTTTTTCCTTTTTTGAATATATTTTTGAATTTTATTCCCTTTTAATTGATTTTTGGGAATTTTGGACCCCTTTTGAGGGTTTTTTGTATTTTTTGAGGAAAATTAAATATTTTGAGGAGAAAAAGATGGAATTTGGTCTTTTTGGTGACCTTTTGAAGGTTTTAGAGGCTAAAGTGGTAGGAAAAGTGGGAAAATGGGTCATGTGAATAGGGAATGAGCTAGTGAGCACTTTTGGGTGTTAAAAGCGTCTACGATCCCAATACCCGAACTACACATGCCGCGATCGCTCGAGTCACCGAATCCTCTAAATCACACACCAACAGTGCATTTTTATGCACATGAGACTCTGGATAGCACTACCTCTCCAGTATATCCTCCATGTCCACATCCGCTGACCTCCAAGGCTAAGTATATCCCATTCTACCCAAACAGGGAAATCCAGTCAAGAAGTACACATCCGCTAGGGTGAGATCCAGTCTCTCACCCGAGACCATGAACGTGTCACATACCCAATTTACCATGTTAGTAATTTTAGTAAACTTTTCAAAATTTTCCCGATGAATAATTAATTATAAGATTTGAAATACAATATCCAGCGGAAATATTGAGCATACATATGTGTTCCTTCTATCTTTACTCTAATAAAACTTGTCTACTTATGCAAGTGTTTTCAGGCAACACAGCATCCATCAAAAGGTCCACAATGATTAATAATAATTACATCGAAAATGTAGGACACTAAAATTGACCCTTGAATATCTTCATCAACACATATAATTGCATAATGATATAACTCACAAGCCAACATAGTTATTATTAACTAAATGCGTTAAATACTCATAAGAAACACATTACTAAATGCATTAGCTACTCATAACAAACACGTTACTAAAATGAATTAGATACATAAGAGACACATACCATAGACACCATTTTATCGTCGTTCACCCGAACTTGAGCTACATCCACAAAGGGAGGGAGAGTCTTATCTTTATTAATCGAAATAAAAGGGTTACAACTTGCAACTCAGTTGTCGTAGTATCAGCTTTATACCTTCTCAAGCCTCTCCTTTCGAGTGCACTTGCAAAACAATCAAAGCTATCATAAAACGTTTACAAGGATATTTCTTAGGCATTTACTAACCCACAGAGTTCTCCTTCACACATTTATTGCTAAATAAATTCAATTATAGAAAGTCTTTTCTCTGGTACATAATAATTTAATAAAAATTCTTTGGAGGAAATCTATTCTACATAAAATGATACAAGAGTTCTATCCTCTTAAAACATAACTTCTATTTAACACTACCGGGTTCATGTTACAGAGTTACACATAAAGAGACTTAACTAAAATAACTTGGTGTCTTAAGGGGTTCTAGCTTCACGCTGGTATATACTAATTATCAAAACAGAGATCAAACACATCTATTTGATCTTTGAAATAATTGGTTGCATGTGCGCATTAATAGAGAACTATTTGCTCTTTATAAACTAAAATGTTTAATTGTCTGAATCTTCGCGTAGATCTAAAACTTTATAGGCATTCTAATCAAGAAGGAAATGATATTAGCCAAAATATTTTTATCATACAAACATGATTGGGGATCAGCATTATGCTACCCCTTTCTAATCTATTTTGCGCATTACATATGTTTTGTATTTTATGTTTTGGTATATATATACTTAGCATACAAGAACATGTTTTTTCCAAACCTTTCTACAAGCAGAAGTATTGAAATACGTTATATATATATATATATATATAGGTATGTATATATATTTTTAATACAACTGTAAGCACATCATGTGTATATAAATTAACAGTCCTAGGTCCTCCATCTATCAAGAGGACCTTTTCCACCTGGAAACGATGTGTGGAATTAACTAAATATCAAAAGGATCATCTCTCAAGGAGGTCCCACGTTAACATTGAATACGAAATGTAAACAACTTGTAACGAAAGAAACTACAGCTCATAGCTCTTCACAGTAACTCTCACCAGATGGGTTTCATCTCCATTTGTGATTTTTAGACTGCCCAGATGAAGGCCTCGCAAGCAATTAAGGTAATTCAAAAAAAACACAATGCATGAGCCAAGTATTTGATGGGTCGACCAACCCTTTGATGATAAGACTACAAGGATATAGCTAAAAATGCTATGATGTGTGAGACCGGATTTCCCAAAAGAATTTCCGGTTTCCTTTTGGAATTTAAAAAAAAATACCACAAAGATAAAATTATTAGACTTGGGATCGAATTTCCCTCGGGGAAAATGCCCAACCATTTTCACATCCAAAAGACGTTACAACAGACATAAACGTTTAGGCTTGGGATCGACTTTCTCCATGGGAAGCACCTAGATATTTCCGCATCCAAAATTCATTACCACCGAGTGTAAACAATAGTTGCAGCATACGTGGATAAAATGCAACTAAATCAGGGATTGGCACTAAAGCTCATAGCCAATTACTGAGTTCGATAATAATAAGATATACATATATAACAAGCATGGATCGGTTTGTCCTAAGGAAAAAAATTTCAGAAGAAAAACAAAACAGTAAGAAAAACATTGTATCGAACCCCCTCATCTGAGCTGAGCCATCACATCCGAAACAAAGAATGAGAAAACTTACAGGATTCCAAGGATTTAGACATCAGCAAATTTTGTAGGGGGATAATTCAACGATTCTCATGCTAAAACGATATCTTGTTGATCCTATAAATTCATGATCCCGCCAACCCTGAAATGCAAAGTATTTTAATTCAGGATTCTATCTCTCTGCATTGAGCGGAATGCATCTAGTGATCAATCCGATCTAACTAGTCTTCTCTAGCATCATCGAGTTCAGCTTTAGCCATCCTCTTCATTCATTTGTTCTTTTCTTCAATCCCCATCATTTAGATGCATTCTTCTTCCTCCTTCGTGTGTAGGGATCAACGTCACCTCACTGCAGATGTAGAGAGGATTTTTATCCCTCAATACCATTGCTCTCTGCCCACCCTATAACGCAGAGATAAAATAGAGTTGTCCCTTTTTAGTCTCCAAATATCCCCCATTTAATCATCCAGTGCAGCGATCCCCCGTGACACAAGTTTGCATCCCTACTTAATCGCAGAGATCGTGTCTTTTCTCTCCACTCTCCTGCAACAACCAAAACTAAAAATCAGTAACCCCTCTCATTTCCATATGTCGTTTTCTTTGGAATAGATGGCGATGATGAGTCATTCAAGGACTCCACCTAGGCGACAGTATCCCAACCATAACGTCGATAGCAACCTTCCATTGGCCAAATGGAAGCTTGACTAGCTCCGTAAAGTACAAGAAAGAGACCACTTCCTTTATTTAATCTCCACTCCTAACTGCTGGATAGAAGTTAGATAGTTCCCTCGCTTTTATTTTAGGGTATATGCCTTAGATACATACTTCTTACAATAAATGTTCTCAAGGATGGATTCGAATGGTGACAACAAGGAGAAAGGCTCTCCCCTCAATAGAAAACCTTCCTTTAAATTCTCAAGGTGAAAAATTAACAACAGAAGAAAATATTATAGTTCTACTTCGTAGATTTATTTTAGCACAAGGAGCACCTTCTTCCCATCAGGGGATAAAATTCCTTAAGTCTCGACTAGGCCCTTTCTAGCTCTTTTAACATACCCTAAAATATGTTTGTTTGTTTTGATAACCAACTTTTACACACATATATATATAAATAAAACACCTAAATAACTTTCACAACTATTTATATAGGTATAAATAACATAGTTGTCACCACAACATTTTGATCTTTCACATAATACAATATCCACAATTATATAAATACCTATGATTTGTCCATAATTATTTATATATATTATAAATAATATCCTTCTAGTCTTCCATTTATAATCAAGACATATATATATATATATCCATATATATATATATATATATATATAATATTCATTAAATAGTTGTTATTTGATCTTTCTAAATAATATCCCCTTAATCGTTTCATTAAATTTTGTCCCTACTTAGGTGGTCATACTTAGGATTTATGTATTAACAAGTGATCATCATTAAACCACTTTACCCCCAATTACGTATGGGTATCAAAATGACATAGGCCATCGTTGACCTATTTCCCTTAGTGCAAGCTCAAATGCTTGTCATGGCATCACTACTTCAAGTGACCTAAGTCTACCACCTAGTTTTACAATCCATTAGAAAAATAAACATCATTAGACACAATGTTTACTGGTGGGGCCTTGGCCTTGAGCTCCTCACCAGAAACGATTACAATAATTATTTACATTTGTACAATTTGATAGGTCAAAAAGCAGGGATGTTACATACTCCTCCCCTTAAGGATAACACCATCCTCGGTGTTCACACTTTTCAGCAATTCGTTTACCCTTCTGGGTCATCATTCTTTAGCTTACTTGATGTCCCCCTTTGTTATTTTCGATCATCGTCAAACTCATATAACTTTCACACATCTTTGTGGTTCGTATTCCTTCCACAACTTGTACATCTGTACAGATCATACTAGATCTTAAAACATTTTTCAGTATACATAAGTATACAAAATTTCAAATAGTAACTGTTAATCATTTATCATTCATCGTCATCTGTGAGGGCATATTTGCTTACTCTAGCATTCGTAATATCCACACATAAAGACATCTATTAGTCCACAATACAATTCATTCAATATTGGTTATGTCATAACACAATATTTCAACAACATCCTGTTGATCATCAAACTCTCTCCTGAGTTTTCCAGCAATCCTTTGATAAACACACAACTCGTCCTCGAGTTAAAACTTGTAAATAAAATCTGCAATTAAAACTTGCAGTTAAAAACATTTTCTGTAAACTCAGCAATGATATTTTCTGTAACAGTAGTATGATAATTACTTATTGTGCTCAATACTAATATTCTTCCTTTAGCAATATTGAACTCAGCAATGTGGTTGAACTAGTTCAGATTTCATACTACCTCTACCATTAACTTCATCGCCATTCCCCTCATCAAATCTCTTGTGCATTCCTCGACTTTCTCGTTTTAAAAATTGCCACAAGGAAGAAAACATAGTGATCCAACTGCTCAATTCGATGGATACAAAGATTGCCTAGGTCTTATCGGTCAGTATAACATTCAACGAGCCACCTGTTCTGTTCCACTTCCATGGGGAACATGACCACATATAATTTTTAGGGAAGTTGCCTCCTGCAACGACTAGAAAATGAATGTAGGATCCTCCTTTATGCTATGTTTGAGTACATAATTTAAACCTTCTTGGTTGACTCTAGAAAATAACAATCATTCTATATGCTACTTGCATCATAATAACCACAATTATATTTGCTTGTCACATTCTATGCATTTTGGTCATTACACATCATTTAATCATGAATTTTATCACCAATCATGATTCATAAAATCATGAAATCCAAATATGATGTAAGTAAATCATTACTTACTCTTGAACGTTATAGCTCAACTCTTCTATATAGTTTTTAAAATCAATGTTCTGCTTTGATCTTAACATCAATCGTGGTTACGATCACTTCCTGAAATGTTAGTGTAAAAATGAAACAAAATTTCTTTGCTTCAATTATTCAACAATCGAACGCATTAGTCCCATAGCATCACACACATTCTCTTTCAATAACTTGCGTATTCGTTTCAATTCACCCTGATGTATGAATATAATTTCTTCAATATTCATATTGTGAATCTAAAGTCTAATTCTGCTCACAAACAATCATATTAGTATCATAATTTAGTTATAGATTCATTTCAATTTGAGACTCATTATCCATAAATACTCTTCGATACCCTTTCGATACTTCTTCAAAATATCCTATAATCAATCGAAAATCTCTAAGATCTTCAACTTGATGCACATCAATCTTTGTTTAAGAATATAGAAAACCCTAATGAAGAATATTTAGACTCCTACTTCTTCCCAATAATCATAAACTCCTAAGAATTCTTCTTGGAATATCCGTATAATAATACAACTTCAAGCTCATACTCACAAGTCTAATAACAATAGGAAACTCTAAACTGAAACACAATTTATGTTAAGAAATAAAATGACGATTTTTCATATATGAAAGATAATATTCAAACACTTGAGTCCTTCTTCCACATAAATTCATTCACATCTTTCACCCGTAACCTATTATGTCAAATTCATTCTTGCTATCAATACTTAAGACTAACAATTACTTAGGCAACTTCATGCTATTGGATCTATGGCAGAGTATGAAAGAAAGTCAACCATACCTGGTAATAAACATAATACCAAAACCTAAGTAAAACGATTTTCATTTTATTGTTTGATATTTTGAGGACCAACTTTTATTTCAAGCAATGCATGTAACTAAAACAATTTATTTTACCCAATCATCTTCTATAATATCTATGAATTCCAGCTTTCACAGTTTCTGTCATAACAACTATGAATTATCTAATTTAAAATGCATGTTTAGAGCATTATTCATAATTTCTTTTTCTTTTCAAGGTACTAACACGTTTTTCATAGACTTCCATTTTTTTATTTATTTCTTAGGCCAACACTACCAAATGATATTTACTTATGAATCAACAACCAATCATAAAATATTATAATGCCCTATACTTTTTAATGCATCATGATACAAAAATCAAATTATATTTCACATCGATCTTTGAAAAGACATCAAACAAAATTCGTGTCGACTCATCTTTCTTATGAAATAGTTTTCATCAAATGTATTCTTCAACTAGTTTGATTCCTTATGACGATGTCCTAGAATTTGCTTTATATGCTAACATTGATTGTATCCTTGTATAACCAAACCCATTTTTTTTTCTAAGAGTGAATTCATTCTTTTAAGTAAGGAAATCATTTTTATTTATAACATTGACTAGGGTATATGCGTTCACTATTATAGATTCCAAATCGAAATACATCACTCACCTATTTGTAGCAATAAATAAAATCAACTAAGTATGAATACTTTCTATCTTATGCAAATCTCATAACCTTTTGCATATATATACTGAAATCAAAATACTAATTTCCTAACAACACCATGTGATAATGTGAGTGTCTATATCTAGCAAGGGATAACTCATGGTAAAATGAGAACATACCTCACTCACAATTTGCAAAAAAACCATGATGAGAAGACTTATCTTTACCATTTTGGAGATCTTGAAATTTAACTTCATTAACATATCACCCTCATCCCGTCCAGTTCATGTGCCAAAACAAAACAAGAACAACTTGATTACCCTTCATAATGCTTTATTTCATGTTGAGCCCAAATATGCACGAGTATTGTAATCTAAAGCTCTGGTACCATTTGTCACGTACCCAATTTACCATGTTAGTAATTTAGTAAAGTTTTAACAATTTTCCCGATGAATAATTACCAATAAGATTTGAAATACAATATCCAGCGGAAATATTGAGCATGCATATGTGTTCCTTCTATCTTTACTCTAATAAAACTTGTCTACTTATGCAAGGGTTTTCAGGAAACACAGCATCCGTCAAAAGGTCCACAATGATTAATAATAATTACTTTGAAAATGTAGGACACTAAAATTGACCCTTGAATATCTTCATCAACACATATAATTGCATAATGATATAACTCACAAGCCAACATAGTTAATATTAACTAAATGCATTAGCTACTCATAACAAACACATTACTGAAATGCAATAAATACATAAGAGACACATACCATAGACACCATTTTATCGTGGTTCACCCGAACTCAGGCTACGTCCACAAAGGGAAGGAGAGTCTTATCTTTATTAATCAAAATAAAAGGGTTACAACTTGCAACTCAGTTGTTGCAGTATCAGCTTTATACCTTCTCAAGCCTCTCCTTTAGAGTGCACTTGCAAAACAATCAATGCTATCATAAAACGTTTACAAGGATCTTTCTTAGGAGTTTACTAACCCACAGAGTTCTCCTTCACACATTTATTGCTAAATAAAAACAATTATAGAAAGTCTTTTCTCTGGTAAAACATAATTTAATAAAAATTCTTTGGAGGCAATCTATTCTACATAAAATAATACAAGAATTCTATCCTCTTAGAACGTAAATTCTATTTAACACTACCGGGTTCATGTTACAGAGTTACACATAGAGAGACTTAACTAAAATAACTTGGTGTCTTAAAGGGTTCTAGCTTCACGCTAGTATATACTAAATGTCAAAACAGAGATCAAACACATCTATTTGATCTCTGAAATAATTGGTTACATGTGCGCATTAACTAAGAACTATTTTCTCTTTATAAACTAAAATGTTTAACTGTTTGAATCTTCGCGTAGATCTAAAACTTTTTAGGAATTCTAATCAAGAAGGAGATGATATTAGCCAAAATATATTTATCATGCAAACATGATTGGGGATCAACATTACGCTACCCCTTTCTAATCTGTTCTACGCATTGCATATGTTTTGTATTTTATGTTTTGGTATATATATACTTAGCATACAAGGACATGTTTTTTCCAAACCTTTCTACAAGCAGAAGTATTCAAATACATTATATATATATAGCTACATATATATATTTTTAATTCAACTGTAAGCACATCATGTGTATATAAATTAATAGGTCCAGGTCCTCCATCTATCAAGACGACCTTTTCCACCTGGAAACTATGTGTGAAGTTAACTAAATATCAAAAGGATCATTTCTCAAGGAGGTCCCACGTTAACATTGAATACGAAATGTAAACAACTCGTAACGAAAGAAACTACAACTCATATCTCTTCACAGTAACTCTCACTAGATGGGTTTCATCTCCGTCTAAGATTTTTAGATTGCCCAGATGAAGGCGTCGCAAGAAATTAAGGTAATTAAAAAAAAAACACAATGCATGAGCCAAGTATTTGATGGGTCGCCCAACTCTTTGATGATAAGACTGCAATAATATAGCTAAAAATGCTATGATGTGTGAAACCCGATTTCCCAAAAGAATTTATGGTTTCCTTTTCGAATTTAAAAAAAAAATGACCACAATGATAAAATTATTAGACTTGGGATCGAATTTCCCCCGGGGAAAATGCCCAACCGTTTTCACATCCAAAATACGTTACAATAGACATAAATGTTTAGGCTTGGGATCAACTTCCTCCACGGGAACCACCTAGATATTTCCACATCCGAAATTCATTACCATCGAGTGTAAAAAATCATTGCAGCATACGTGGATAAAATGCAACTAAATCAGGGCTTGGCCCTAAATCTCATACCCAATTACTGAGTTCAATAATAATAAGATATACATATATAACAAGCAGGGATTGGTTTTCCTAAGGAAAAAAAATTCAAAAGAAAAACAAAATAGTAAGAAAAACATTGGATCGAACCCCCTCATCTGATCTGATCTCTCATGTTCGAAACAGAGAATGATAAAACCTACAGGAGTCCCACGATTTAGACATCAACAAATTTTGCAGGAGGAGAAGTCCATGATTCTCATGCCAAAACGAGATCTTGTTGATCCTGTAAATTCATTGTTAGTTTTTCATAATTTACTTCAATCTGATCTAGGATCTTAACTGAGAGAACAACATGTATAGCATATCTATAGCATATCAATCATGGACACAATAATGCAAGCACACAAGAGACACCAAGTTTACTTGGGGAAAACCATAAAGGTGAAAAACCCCAATAACTTCCTCAGAGATAGATAGAGCAATGATACAACCCAAGCATAAGAGATAGCCATCTCCTAGCAGCAGCTTCTCCTCCTCCACAAGTGTGCCTCTCTCCAAAGAGTGTGTGAGAGAATAGAATGATCAAATAGAGTGCCTCCCACACTCTATTTATACTTGACTTAACTTTCCTAATAACCTTTACTAGGTTGGCCTTAACTTAACCACATAACATAATGTTGACTGGGTCAACACCCAATAGGGTGGTCTAATAACCCTTTGACCCACATGGCCGACCCCCAATAGGGTGGTCTAATAACCCTTCGACCCACATGACTTATACAGGGCCGACCCCAACAAGGTGGTCTAATAACCCATCAAGTATAAGTTACGACACTTACAATATAAATGACGACACTTTCGTATAGAGGAATAATAACATCTCTATAGGAATACAAACACTTCCGTATAGAGGAATGATAACATCTCTATAGGAATACAATATACATATATGTGAAATACATTCTAAAGTTACATATACATCAACACTCCCTCTTAGCTAGGAAGGTATTTCTCGACACAGGTCTTCTAGCACAAGTCTTCTTCTCTGGATCATCATCACTGTTGCTGCTATCTCAATCAATCTCTGAATCTACTCATCATAGGAAGTTCTATAGCGCCAATCCTTTTTCATACTGGATGTAGGCCCACCACCTGCAGGTCTTCATCATCACTGGCCATATTGTGGAATCCTCAGGACTTATTACGTGCGTCACAAAACCTTAAAAGAGTCTCTTGACTAGCAAGAACCCTAAAGAGCATCTGAGGCCTTTTTCATCCTGTCCAGATCTCTAGGACTTATTACGTGCGACTATCAGAAAACCTTAAAAGAGTCTCTTGACTAGCAAGAACCCTAAAGAGCATCTGAGGCCTTTTTCATCATGTCCAAATCTCTAGGACTTATTACATGTGACCCCCACCACAAAACCTTAAAAGAGTGTCTTGCCAAGCAAGAACCCTAAAGAGCATCTGAGGCCTTTTTCATCCTATCCATATCTCCAGGACTTATTACATGTGGTCATGGCAATGCCTCAAAAGAGCATCTAAGGCCTTTTTCATCCTGTCTAGATCTCCCAGGTCTACTTACATGCCATAGGACAAAACCTTGAAAGAGCGTTTGCCAGATCTCCCAGGGATCTATTATATGCCAGCGGAAAAACCTAGCAAGAGAATATGCAAACCTCCCAGGGCGCTATTATATGTCCTCCCAAAACAAAACCTCTAAAGAGCATTTGCCAGATCTCCCAGGGAGCTATTATATGCCAGCGACAAAACCTAGCAAGAGAATCTACAAACCTCCTAGGGCGTTATTATATGCTTATCTGCACAACCTGTCCACGGCCATAGAGTATCAACCTAATACTCACCATACATCATCCTGATGTACACATGATCATCCTGATCATCATCACTGCATCATTCTGATGCATGTCATCTGGAGCAACATCCTGAAGCTCATCATCCATGATCATCCTGATCATACAATGCATCCATCTGATGCATACATAGTATCTGCCTGATACATATCTGATCATCAAATGTATCCACCTGATACATATACAAATACATGATCCACCTGATCATACCTGATACATATCAATCATACATGGTCTACCTGATCATACAATGTATCCACCTGATACATATACAAATACATACACATGATCCAACTGATCATATCCAGCATCCAACATGATTCATATATACATAAATGATCCAACTGATCATATACAGCATCTACCATGATGCATACATACATAAATGATCCAACTAATCATATCCAACATCCAACATGATGCATACAAATACAGAGCAGTAACTGGAGCATCGCCCTGATGCTCATCATCCAGCACTTACATCCACAGCCATGTGAAGGATCCTCCTTCCAACATGCTTGGAATGGCTTCAGCAAATGTGTCCATCACTTCTTCCTCGAAGTGTTGTCAATATGAACACCAAGCCTCTCTCTGAAGTACTCGAACTTCACTCTGGCTAGTGGCTTCGTCGGCACATCTGCAATCTTCTCATCTGTCACAACATACAGGATCTTCACTGCTCCTCTCTACACCATATCCCTGATATAGTGATATTCGATCTCAATGTGTTTCGACCTGTCGTGGAACACCGGATTCTCAGACAGCTTCACACAACTCTGGTTGTCACAAAAGATACCAGTAGCCTCCAGCAGGAGATCAAATAACTCAGAAAGTAGCTTATGAATCCATACTGCCACACAACTAGCTGAACAAGCTGCAACATACTCTACTTCAGCTATACTCAATGCTATACAGGACTGCTTCCTGCTAAGACAAGAGATCACACCTGATCCCATACTGAAGCAACACCCAGAAGTGCTCTTCCTATCTTCAGCACTGCATGCCCAATCTGAATCAACATGACCATGCAGGTTAAACTTTTGATTCGCATCATACTCGATCCCATAATCAACTGTACCCTTCAGGTACCTCAGAATATGATTTACAGCAACCAGGTGAACACTCCTCGTATCCGTCAGGAACTGGCTCAATGTGTTCACTGCAAAGAAAATATCTGGTCTCGTGTTCATCAGGTACATCAAGGACCCAATCATGTGATGATACATCGTGACATCAACCGGATCAGATGAAGCATCACACAGAAGCTTCAGGTTCAATGCCATAGGTGTGGCCATGGCATTGCAGTCCATCATCCCGAACCTCTTCAAGATCTCTATTGCATCCTTCCCTTGTCCAAGGAAGATCCCATTTGCACTCTGCCACACCTCCATGCCTAGAAAGTAGTGCATCATACCCAAGTCCTTCATCTCGAACTCGGCGGCAAGCTTCCGCCGTGTATCGGCAATCAATCTATCCTCACTTGTAACAAACAGGTTATCCGCATACAAAAGTAGTATCACTGGATTTCCTTCCTCAACCTTGTAGTAAAGGTTGGAATCCGCTTTACTCTTGGTAAAGCCCAAACTAGATAGAAAGCTGTCTATCCTACCATACCAAGTTCTTCACATATATGACTCCCCGTCATGTGTCTCAAAACCAAGTGGCTGCTTCACATACACTTCCTCTTTGACTACACCATTCAAGAAACCTGTCTTCACATCCATCTACTGTATCTTCCATTTCATCACTGCAGCCAGAGCAAGTACTAATGTGATGGAATTGTGTCTGGCTATAGGTGTAGGAGTCTCTTCATACTCAATCCCTTTTTCTGGGAGAAGACACGAGCTACAAACCTCGTTTTGTATTTCTCCATGCTACCATCTGCAGCATGCTTGATCTTATAGATCCATTTGGAAGTCATAGTAGACTTCCCTTCAGGTCTTGGGACTGCATCCCAAACATCATTCTTCATGATCGACTAGTACTCCTTGATCATGGCATTCTTCCTGAATCCTGGGAACTTCAATATATTCAATATCTTCAATAGATAACTTTGTTGCTGAAACAAATGTTGTAGTCCTTTTGTAGGTGCTCGTACACGATCTTTCCTACAAAACAAGTTAAATTGCATGATTAGAAACTTCTCATAGTTTTTCGAACAAATTCTTACACATAAAGAAATATGTCATACAGTCATGCAATTATTTTAGCGAATGCTTCAATACAACATTCATCCATATCTTGTAACTTTCTAGATGCCTTCCAATCTCTACCAAAACATTGTTAAGAGTTTGCACTACTCCCAACATGTCAGCAAAGAGGATTCATTCTAGATAAGTAGCAATGGAATGTTGTACAGTGCCATAGGCCACTTACCCATCACATGCATATTAGTAGTATACTGTTCATTAATGCAATTATTCTAATATGCCAAAAATACACAGCCTAATTCTAGGAACATCAGTATATACATCATTGAACAATATTATTTAAACAATCAAACATGCAAGAAATGATAATTCAAATACTTATCTTTGTTTGGTTGTTGGGTGGACTCCCTCTAAATCTTTGCAACTCCATTCTGATGTGGATTGTGAGAAGTGGTCGACTCCGTCTGAATATCTGCATTCTTGCAAAAACTACTGGAGTGTGCTCCCTCTTGATCTTTGCTTCCTGGATTACCTATCCTTGAACTTATATCCATCCTCGATCACTATGCATGCTTACAAGTATCATTATTGTGATATCCTCGAGATCTCATACATAATCATACATTTATTAGTATATTCTCAATACTATCAAAACACAATAATCTTAAGCATGTATAGTCATGATCATTTCAAACAGAAATAATAAACATTAGTATTCAAGGACTCTTATGGTTAGTCATATCATAAATTAAGGTAAGAAACATAATATGCCTACACCCATGATTACTCAAACCTATACTTTCATGACGCTTCTGGTTAGTCATATCATCAATTAAGGTAAGAAACATAATATGCATACACCCATGATTGTTCAAACCTATGAATAATCATTATCAATCATGCCATGTATACTTATATAAGAGATTCTAACACAAGGTAGGACTCTAACTTGATATAGGAAAAACATAACCGAATTAATATGTTAGTTGGTTATTGTCTAACATACCCACATGATGTCTTCTTGTTCTCTTAAGTGACTTGTGCTAGTAACTTGCATATCTCATAGGTTAACCAAGTTATACATACCTCGTAAGTAGATCTTCTATGTGATCCATGGCAATGGATGAACCTTTGTCTTCATGTCACCATGGTCATATGTTCTTGAACTAGAACATTATTTGTCTTTATTGATGTACCTTTCATGTTAGTGGACAACATCAACATCATACAACATCACCATGCATTAGTACAATCATAAGTGTCAACACCCTAATCAATGAATATCTTCTATCATGCATTCATAATTTTATTTAAGGTGATACGACAAGTCTAAATTTAATCAAGATTGTACTAACCGTAATAATATGAAGACAAATATTCCATAAACTTAATCATGAACAAAATTCGAAACATACCTATCGAGATTGCTTGTAATCTTCTTATGTAAGGCCTTAGCCTCATCTCTCTCTGAAACAGGAACTTCTTCACTTATGCAGGTGACCAATCCATTCTCTTCTAGGATTAACCCAATCCACTTGATTTGCAAGAAATGGATCTGGAGCTGGATTAGGGTTTGTCAGAGAAACCCTAAAAGTTCAAACTTTGAATTTCAAACTTCTGAAAGGATAGAAAGATGCACCTTGATGAGCTGATCAAGCCGGTATATTAAGAATTTGAAAACTGCAAAGCTTCACCCCTCAAATTTTCCTTTGAAACTTCTGGATTCACTAGACATGACCCCAAACTAGGGTTTGATAAATCCCAACCTTCTTTCAAATCAAAAGGTTCAATCCAAAGCTCTAAGCTTCTATTTTTCTGAGGAGCTTCCAGCCGTGGTCACAGATTTCAAAAATTCCCATTTTTGCAGAAGCCCTAATTTTCCACTTTTCTAATCAAAGTCCTGAATTAGGGTCTGATCAAGCTCGGCCTTCTGCCCAATCAAAAATTCTGATCTTGGTCTCTAAATTTTGATTTTGATGAGTAGCATTCATCTGTCATCTCCGATTACAAAAATTCCATCTTTCTCCGAAACCCTAAATTCCCGAAGCCATAAATGAAGGTGCTCAAAAATAATTTTGTTTTGATAGAAATATGTACCTGATTATTTCTAGTGTAACTCCTAACTTTCCAATCAACAAGGTATGAACATTCTACCAGTGGTAGCCCGACTTGTTATATTTACAACCCCATAGGTTTGACCTCAATTGGATTCTCTGAGAGAGAGTTATGCCAAGTGTCGCAACGTGACCGGTTTATGGGATAAAGCAGAAGATCAAACTTGTATGGAATTCCACATGTCACTGGTTAAGTTTCGGCCTCTAAAAACGTTACCTAAGAAAGTTCAGTCTGTGCCCTACCTGTCACTTTTTACGAAATTTCATTTGGAGCTTACTAGCCCAAGTTATGACCTTTTTTCTGAGGTCACCTGTTTATGACTCAGATCTGGAAGAGGTAGAAACCCTAGATTGTACAGATCATAAAACATAAAGTACAATGAATTAGAAGTTTTCCGTTGGACACAAGGTACATGGGGATCTGATCTTCGATGTGTAAAAGTTTCAGATCCGAAAAAATTGCCAAAATGGATTTATAGCGAAATTGCTACGATGCCTGTTGTTTGCTATATCAAGCCCTAGCACCATAAGTGCAACAAGTGTCATACATGCCATACCATGCCTTCTTTCAGGCTAGCTCTGATACCATGTTAGTTTTTCAGATTTTACTTCAAGATGATCTAGGATCTTAACTGAGAGAACAACATGTATAGCATATCTACAGCATATCAATCATGGACACAAAAATGCAAGCACATAAGAGACACAGAGTTTACTTGGGGAAAACCATAAAGGTGAAAAACCCCAATAACTTCCTCGGAGATAGATAGAGCAATGATACAACCCAAGCATAAGAGATAGACATATCCTAGCAGTAGCTTCTCCTCCTCCACAAGTGCGCCACTCTCCAAAGAGTGTGTGAGAGAATAGAATGATCAAATAGACTGTCTCCCGCACTCTATTTATACTTGAATTGACTTGCCTAATAACCTTTACTATTGCGGCCTTAACTTAACCACATAACATAATTCTGACTGGGCCTACACCCAATAGGGTGATCTAATAACCCTTTGACCCACATGGCCAACCCCCAATAGGGTGGTCTAATAACCATTCAACCCACATGACTTATATAGGGCCGACCCCAACAAGGTGGTCTAATAACCCATCAAGTATAAGTTACGACACTTACAATATAAATGACGACACTTCTGTATAGAGGAATAATAACATCTCTATAGGAATACAAACACTTCCGTATAGAGGAATGATAACATCTCTATAGGAATACAATATACATATATGTGAAATACATTCTGAAGTTACATATACATCAACATTCATGATCCCGCCAACCCTGAAATGCAAAGAATTTTAATTCAGAATTCTATCTCTCTGCATGGAGCGGAATGCATCCAGTGATCAATTCGATCTAACTAGTCTTCTCTAACATCACCGAGTTCATCTTTAGCCATCCTCTTTGTTCATTTGTTCTTTTGTTCAATCCCCATACTGCAGACACATTCTTCTTCCTCCTTCGTGTGCAGGGATCAACGTCAACTCACTGCAGATGTAGAGAGGATTTTTATCCCTCAATACCATTTCTCTTTGCCCACCCTATAATGCAAAGATGAAACAAAGCTGTCCCTTTTTAGTCTCCAAAACTCCCCCATTTAATCATCCAGTGCAGCGATTCCCCGTGACACAAGTTCGCATCCCTACTTAATCGCAGAGATCATGTCTTTTCTCTCCACTCTCCCGCAACAACCAAAACTAATAATCAGTAACCCCTCTCATTTCCATATTTCATTTTCTTTGGAATAGATGGCGATGATGAGTCATTCAAGGAGTCCACCCAGGTGACAGTATCCCAACCATAACGTTGATAGCAACCTTCCGTTGGCCAAATGGCAGCTTGACTAGCTCCATAAAGTACAAGCAAGAGACCACTTCCTCTATTTAATCTCCACTCCTAACTGCTGGACAGAAGTTAGATAGTTCCCTCGCTTTCATTTTAGGGTATATGCCTTAGATACATACTTCTTACAATAAATTTTCTCAAGGATGGATTCGAATGGTGACAGCAAGGCGAAAGGCTCTCCCCTCAATAGAAAACCTTCCTTTAAAATCTCAAGGTGAAAAATTAACAACAAAAGGAAATATTATAGTTCTACTTCGTAGATTTATTTTAGCACAAGGAGCACCTTCTTCCCATCAGGGGATAAACTTCCTTAAGTCTCGACTAGGCCTTTCCTAGCTCTTTTAACATACCCTAAAATATTTTTGTTTGTTTTGATAAACAACTCTTACACATCTATATATATAAATAAAACATCTAAATAACTTTCAAAACTATTTATATAGGTATACATAACATAGTTGTCACCACAACATTTTGATCTTTCACATAATACAATATCCATAATTATATAAATACCTATGATTTGTCCATAATTGTTTATATATATCATAAATAATATCCTTCTAGTCTTCTATTTATAATCAAGACATATATAAAGATATATATATATATATATATATTTAAATAGTTATCACAACTATTAGCTTAACATCCTTTTAATAGTTAACTCAACTATTTATTTAACTTTGGGTATATATAAGACACAATCTATATATATATATATATATATATATAATATTCATTAAATAGTTGTTATTTGATCTTTATAAATAATATCCCATTAGTCGTTTCATTAAATTGTGTCCCTACTTAGGTGGTCATTCTTAGGATTTATGTATTAATGAGTCATTGTCATTAAGCCACTTTACCCACAATTACCTATGGGTATCAAAACGACATAGGTCATCGTTGACCTATTTCCCTTAGTGCAAACTCAAATGCCTCTTGTGGCATCAGTACTTCAAATGACCTAGGTCTACCACCTAGTTTCACAATCCATTAGAAAAATAAACATCATTAGACACAACGTTTACTGGTGGGGCCTTGGCCTTGAGCTCCTCACCAGAAATGATTACAATAATTATTTACATTTATACAATTTGTTAGGTCAAAAAAGGAGGGATGTTACATACTCCTCCCCTTAAGGATAACACCATCCTCGGTGTTCACACTTTTCAGCAATTTGTTTACCCTTCTGGGTCATCATTCTTTAGCTTACTTGTCATCCCCCTTTGTTATTTTCAATCATTGTCGAACTCATGTAACTTTCACACATCTTTGTGGTTCGTATTCCTTTCATAACTAGTACATATCTACAGATCATACCAGATCTTAAAACGTTTTTCAATATACATAAGTATACAAAATTTCAAACAGTAACTATTAATCATTTATCATTCATCCTCATCCGTGAGGGCATATTTGCTTACTCTAGCATTCATAATATCCACACATAAAGACATCTATTAGTCCACAATACAATTCATTGAATATTGGTTATGTCATAACACAATATTTCAACAACACCCTGTTGATCATCAAACTCTCTCCTAGTTTTCTAGCAATCCTTTGCTAAACACACAACTCGTCCTCGAGTTAAAACTTGTAAACAAAATCTACAATTAAAACTTGCATTTAAAAACATTTTCTTTAAACTCAGCAATGATATTTTCTGTAACAGTAGTATGATAATTACTTTTTGTGCTCAATAGTAATATTCTGCTTTTAGCAATATTGAACTCAGCAATGTGGCTGAACTAGTTCAGATTTCATACTACCTCTACCATTCACTTCATCGCCATTCCCCTCATTGAATCTCTTGTGCATTCCTCCACTTTCTCATTTTAGGAATTGACACAAGGAAGAAAACATAGTGAGCCACATGCTCAATTCGATGGATACAAATATTGCATAGGTCTTATCGGTCAGTATAACATTCAACAAACCACCTGCTCTGTTCCACTTCCATGGGGAACATGACCACATATAATTGTTAGGGAAGTTGCCTCCTGCAACGGCTAGAAAATGAATGTAGGATCCTCCTTTATGCTATGTTGAGTACATAATTTAAACCTTCTTGTAAGGCTCTAGAAAATAACAATCATTCTATATGCTACCTGCATCGTAATAACCATAGTTATATTTTCTTGTCACATTCTATGCATTTTGGTGATTACACATCATTTAATCATGAATTTTATCACCAATCATGATTCATAAAATCTTGTAATTCAAATAAGATGTAAGTAAATCATTACTTACTCTTGAGCGTTATAGCTCAACTCTTCTATATAGTTTTTATAATCAATGTTCTTCTTTGATCTTGAAATCAATCGTCATTAAGATCACTTAGTGAAATGTTAGTGTAAAAATGAAACAAAATTTCTTTGCTTCAATTATTCAACAATCGAACGCATTAGTCCCATAGCATCACACACATGCTCTTTCAATAACTTGCGTATTCTTTTCAATTCACCCTGATGTATGAATATAATTTCTTCAATATTCATATTGTGAATCCAAAGTCTAATTCTTCTCACAAACAATCATATTAGTATCATAATTTAGTTATAGATTCATTTCAATTTGAGACTCATTATCCATAAATACTCCTTCGATACCCTTTCGATACTTCTTCAAAATATCCTATAATCAATCGAAAATCTCTAAGATCTTTAACTTGATGCACATCAATCTTTGTTTAAGAATATAGCAAACCCTAATGAAGAATATTTAGATTTCTACTTCTTTCCAATAATCATAAACTCCTAAGAATTCTTCTTGCAATTTCCATACAATAATGCAACTTCAAGCTCATACTTACAAGTCTAATAACAATAGGAAACTCTAAACTGAAACACAATTTATGTTAAGAAATAAAATGACGATTTTTCATATATGAAAGATAATATTCAAACACTTGAGTCCTTCTGCCACATAAATTCATTCACATCTTTCACCCGTAACCTAATATGTCAAATTCAATATTTCTATCAATACTTAAGAGTAACAATTACTTAGGTAACTTCATAATATTGGATCTATGGCAGAGTATGAAAGAAATTCAACCATACTTGGTAATAAACATAATACCGAAACATGAGTAAAACGATGTTCATTCTATTGTTTGATATTTTGAGGACCAACTTTTATTTCAAGCAATGCACGTAACTAAAACAATTTATTTTACCCAATCATCTTCTATAATATCTATGAATGCCAGCTTTCACAGTTTCTGTCATAACAACTATTAATTATCTAATTTAAAATGCATGTTTAGAGCATTATTCATAATTTTAATTTTTTTCAAGGTAGTAACATGTTTGTCATAGCCTTCCATTTTTTTATTTATTTCTTAGGCCGACACTACCAAATGATATTTACTTATGAATCAACAACCAATCATAAAATATTATAATGTCCTATACTTTTTAATCCATCATGATACAAAAAACAAATTATATTTCACATCGATCTTTGAAAAGACATAAAACAAAATTTGTATCGACTCATCTTTCTTATGAAATAGTTTTCATCAAATATATTCTTCAACTGGTTTGATTCCTTATGACGATATCCTAGAATTTGCTTTATATGCTAACATTGATGGTATCCTTGTATAACCAAACTCCCTTTTTTTTTAAAGAGTGAATTCATTCTTTTAAGTAAGGAAATAATTTTTATTTATAACATCAACTAGGGTATATGCGTTCACTATCATAGATTCCAAATCGAAATACATCACTCAACTATTTGTAGCAATACATAAAATCAACTAAGTATGAATACTTTCTATATTATGCAAATATCATAACCTTTTTCACATATATACTGAAATCAAAATACTAATTTCCTAACAACACCATGTGATAATGTGAGTGTCTATATCTAGCAAGGGATAACTCATGGTAAAATGAGAACATACCTCACTCACAATTTGTAAAAAAACCATGATGAGAAGAGTTATCTTTACCATTTTGGAGATCTTGAAATTTCACTCCGTTAACATATCACCCTCATCCCGTCCAGTTCATGTGCCAAAACAAAACAAGAAAAAGTTGATTACCCTTCATAATGCTTTATTTCATGTTGAGCCCAAACAGGAACGAGTATTGTAACCTAAAGCTCTGCGACCATTTGTCACGTACCCAATTTACCATGTTAGTAATTTTAGTAAAGTTTTAACAATTTTCCCGATGAATAATTAACAATAAGATTTGAAATACAATATCCAGCATAAATATTGAGCATGCATATGTGTTCCTTCTATCTTTCCTCTAATAAAACTTGTCTACCTATGCAAGGGTTTCCAGGCAACACAGCATCCGTCAAAAGGTACACAATGATTAACAATAATTACTTTGAAAATGTAGGACACTAAAATTGACCCTTGAATATCTTCATTAGCACATATAATTGCATAATGATATAACTCACAAGCCAACATAGTTAATATTAACTAAATGCGTTAAATACTCATAAGAAACACATTACTAAATGCATTAGCTACTCATAACAAACACATTACTAAAATGCATTAAATACATAAGGGACACATACCATAGACATCATTTTACCGTGGTTCACCCGAACTCGGGCTACGTCCACAAAGGGAGGGAGAATTTAATCTTTATTAATCGAAATAAAAGGGTTACAACTTGCAACTCAGTTGTTGCAGTATCAACTTTATACCTTCCCAAGCCTCTCCTTTAGAGTGCACTTGCAAAACAATCAACGCTATCATAAAACGTTTACAAGGATCTCTCTTAGGCATTTACTAACCCACAGAGTTCTCCTTCACACATTTATTGCTAAATAAATACAATTATAGAAAGTCTTTTCTTTGGTAAACAATAATTTAATAAAAATTCTTTGGAGGCAATCTATTCTACATAAAATGATACAAGAGTTATATCCGCTTAAAACATAAATTATATTTAACACTAGTGGGTTCATGTTACAGAGTTACACGTAGAGCGACTTAACTAAAATAACTTGGTTTCTTAAAGTGTTCTAGCTTCACGCTGGTATATACTAAATATCAAAACAGAGATCAAACACATCTATTTGATCTCTGAAATAATTGGTTGCATGTGCACATTAACAGAGAACTATTTTCTCTATATAAACTAAAATGTTTAATTGTCTGAATCTTATGCGGATCTAAAGGTTTATAGGAATTCTAGTCAAGAAGGAGATGATATTAGCCAAAATATCTTTATCATGCAAACATGATTGGGGATCAGCATTACGCTACCCCTTTCTAATATGTTCTGCGCATTACATATGTTTTGTATTTTCTGTTTTGGTATATATATACTTAGCATACAAGGACATGTTTTTTCCAAACCTTTCTACAAGTAGAAGTATTCAAATACGTTATATATATATATAGCTACGTATATATTTTTTTAATTCAACTGTAAGCACATCATGTGTATATAAATTCTTAGTCTCGGGTCCTCCATCTATCAAGAGGACCTTCTCCACCTGGAAACGATGTGTGAAATTAACTAAATATCAAAAGGATCATCTCTCAAGGAGGTCCCACGTTAACATTGAATACGAAATGTAAACAACTCGTAACGAAAGAAACTACAGCTCATAGCTCTTCACAGTAACTCTCACCAGATGGGTTTCATCTCCGTGTGAGATTTTTAGACTGCCCAGATGAAGGCCTCACAAGAAATTAATGTAATTCAAAAAAAACACAATGCATTAGCCAATTATTTGATGGGTCGCCCAACCCTTTGATGATAAGACTGCAATGATATAGCTAAAAAAGCTATGGTGTGTGAGATCGGATTTCCAAAAAGAATTTCCGATTTCCTTTTGGAATTTAAAAAAAAAAATTACCACAGAGATAAAATTATTAGACTTGGGATCGAATTTCCCCAGGGGAAAATGCCCAACCGTTTTCACTTCCAAAAGACGTTACAATAGACATAAATGTTTAGGCCTGGGATCGACTTCCTCCATGGGAAGCACCTAGATATTTCCGCATCCGAAATTCATTACCACCGAGTGTAAACAATAATTGCAGCATACGTGGATAAAATGCAACTAAATCAGGGATTGGCGCTAAAGCTTATACCCAATTATTGAGTTCAATAATAATAAGATATACATATATAACAAGCAGGGATCGGTTTGTCCTAAGGAAAAAAAATTCAGAACAAAAACAAAACAGTAAGAAAAACATTGGATCGAACCCCCTCATCTGAGCTGAGCCGTCACGTTTGAAACAGAGAATAATAAAACTTACAGGAGTCCCAAGATTTACACATCAGCAAATTTTGCAGGAGGAGAAGTCCACGATTCTCATGCCAAAACGAGATCTTGTTGATCCTGTAAATTCATGATCCCGCCAACCCTGAAATGCAAAGTATTTTAATTTAGGATTCTATCTCTTTGCATGGAGCGGAATGCATCCAGCGATCAATCCGATCTAACTAGTCTTCTCTAGCATCGTTGAGTTCATCTTTAGCCATCCTCTTCATTCATTTGTTCTTTTCTTCAATCACCATCGTGCAGACGCATTCTTCTTCCTCCTTCATGTGCAGGGATCAACGTCAAATCACTGCAGATGTAGAGAAGATTTTTATCCCTCAATACCATTGCTCTCTGCCCACCCTATAATGCATAGATAAAACAGAGTTGTCCCTTTTTAGTCTCCAAAACTCCCCCATTTAATCATCCAGTTCAGCGATCCCCCGTGACACAAGTTCACGTCCCCACTTAATCACAGAGATCGTGTCTTTTCTCTCCACTCTACCGCAACAACCAAAACTAAAAATCAGTAACCCCTCTCATTTCCAGATGTCGTTTTCTTTGGAATAGATGGCGACGATGAGTCATTCAAGGACTCCACGCAGGCGACAGTATCCCAACCATAACATCGATAGCAACCTTCCATTGTCCAAATGGCAGCTTGACTAGCTCCGCAAAGTACAAGAAAGAGACCACTTCCTCTATTTAATCTCCACTCCTAAGTGCTGGACAGAAGTTAGATAGTTCCCTCGCTCTTATTTTAGGGTATATGCCTTAGATACATAATTCTTACAATAAATGTTCTCAAGGATGGATTCAAATGGTGAAAACAAGGCAAAAGGCTCTCCCCTCAATCGACAACCTTCCTTTAAAATCTCAAGGTGAAAAATTAACAACAAAATAAAATATTATATTTCTACTTAGTAGATTAATTTTAGCACAAGGAGCACCTTCTTCCCATCAGGGGATAAACTTCCTTAAGTATCAACTAGGCCCTTTCTAGCTCTTTTAACATACCCTAACATATGTTTGTTTGTTTTGATAACCAACTCTTAAACACACACACACACACATATATATATAAATAAAACATCTAAATAACTTTCACAACTATTTATATAGGTATACATAACATAGTTGTCACCACAACATTTTGATCTTTCACATAATACAATATCCACAATTATATAAATACCTATGATTTGTCCATAATTGTTTATATATATTATAAATAATATCCTTCTAGTCTTCCATTTATAAGCAAGACATATATATATATATATATATATATATATATATATATATATATATTTTAAATAGTTATCACAACTATTAGCTTAAAATCCTTTTAATAGTTAACTCAACTATTTATTTAACCTTGGGTATATATAAGACACAATATATATATATATATAATATTCATTAAATAGTTGTTATTTGATCTTTCTAAATAATATCCCCTTAGTCGTTTCATTAAATTTTGTCCCTACTTAGGTGGTCATTCTTAGGATTTATGTATTAACGAGTGATCGTCATTAAACCACTTTACCCCCAATTACCTATGGGTATCAAAATGACATAGGTCATCGTTGACCTATTTCCCTTAGTGCAAACTCAAATGCCCGTCGTGGCATCACTACTTCAAGTGACCTAGGTCTACCACCTAGTTTTACAATCCATTAGAAAAATAAACATCATTAGACACAACGTTTACTAGTGGGGCCTTGGCCTTGACCTCCTCACTAGAAACGATTACAATAATTATTTACATTTATACAATTTGTTAGGTCAAAAAGGAGGGATGTTACATAGTCCTCCCCTTAAGGATAACACCTTCCTCGGTATTCACACTTTTCAGCAATTTGTTTACCCTTCTGGGTCATCATTCTTTAGCTTACTTGTCGTCCCCCTTTGTTATTTTTGATCATCATTGAACTCATATAAATTTCACACATATTTGTGGTTCCTATTCCTTTCACAACTTGTACATCTGTACAGATCATACCATATCTTAAAACATTTTTCAGTATACATAAGTATACAAAATTTCAAACAGTAACTGTTAATCATTTATCATTCATCCTCATCCGTGAGGGCATATTTGCTTACTCTAGCATTCGTAATATCCACACATAAAGACATCTATTAGTCCACAATACAATTCATTCAATATTGGTTATGTCATAACACGATATTTCAACAACACCTCGTTGATCATCAAACTCTCTTCTGAGTTTTCCAACAATCCTTTGCTAAACACACAACTCGTCCTCGAGTTAAAACTTGTAAATAAAATCTGCAATTAAAACTTGCAGTTAAAAACATTTTCTGTAAACTCAGCAATGATATTTTTTGTAATAGTAGTATGATAATTACGTATTGTGCTCAATAATAATATTCTTCTTTTAGCAATATTGAACTCAGCAATGTGGCTAAAGTAGTTCAGATTTCATACTACCTCTACAATTCACTTCATCGCCATTCCCCTCATCAAATCTCTTGTGCATTCCTCCACTTTATCGTTTTAGGAATTTCCACAAGGAAGAAAACATAGTGAGCCACCTACTCAATTCAATGGATACAAAGATTGCATAGGTCTTATCGATCAGTATAACATTCAAAGAGCCATCTGCTCTGTTCCACTTCCATGGGGAACATGACCACATATAATTTTTAGGGAAGTTGCTGCTGCAATGGCTAGAAAATGAATGTAGGATCCTCCTTTATGCTATGTTTGAGTACATAATTTAAACCTTCTTGTTTGAGTCTAGAAAATAACAATCATTCTATATGCTACATGCATCGTAATAACCACAGTTATATTTGCTTGTCACATTCTATGCATTTTGGTCATTACACATCATTTAATCATGAATTTTATCACCAATCGTGATTCATAAAATCCTATAATCCAAATAAGATGTAAGTAAATCATTACTTACTCTTGAGCATTATAGCTCAACCCTTCTATATAGTTTTTATAATCAATGTTCTGCTTTCATCTTGACATAAATCGTCATTAAGATCACTTCCTGAAATGTCAGTGTAAAAATGAAACAAAATTTCTTTGCTTGAATTATTCAACAATCAAACGCATTAGTCCCATAGCATCACACACATGCTCTTTCAATAACTTGCGTATTCTTTTCAATTCACCCTAATGTATGAATATAATTTCTTCAATATTCATATTGTGAATCTAAAGTCTAATTCTTCTCACAAGCAATCATATTAGTGTCATAATTTAGTTATAGATTCATTTCAATTTGAGACTCATTATCCATAAATACTCTTTCGATACCCTTTCAATACTTCTTTAAAATATCCTATAATCAATCAAAAATATCTAAGATATTTAACTTGATGCACATCAATATTTGTTTAAGAATATAGCAAACCCTAATGAAGAATATTTAGATTCCTACTTCTTTCCAATAATCATAAACTCCTAAGAATTCTTCTTGCAATTTCGATACAATAATACAACTTCAAGCTCATACTTACAAGTCTAATAACAATAGGAAACTCTAAACTGAAACACAATTTATGTTAAGAAATAAAATGATGATTTTTCATATATGAAAGATAATATTCAAACACTTGAGTCCTTCTGCCACATAAATTCATTCACATCTTTCACCCATAACCTAATATGTCAAATTCATTCTTGCTATCAATACTTAAGAGTAACAATTACTTAGGCAACTTCATACTATTGGATCTATGGCAGAGTATGAAAGAAAGTCAACCATACCTGGTAATAAACATAATACCAAAACCTAAGTAAAACAATGTTCATTTTATTGTTTGATATTTTGAGGACCAACTTTTATTTCAAGCAATGCACGTAACTAAAACAATTTCTTTTACCCAGTCATCTTCTATAATATCTATGAATGCTAGCTTTCACAGTTTCTGTCATAGCAACTATTAATTATCTAATTTAAAATGCATGTTTAGAGCATTATTCATAATTTTTTTTTCAAGGTACTAACACGTTTTTCATAGCCTTCCATTTTTTTATATATTTATTAGGCCGGCACTACCAAATGATATTTACTTATGAATCAACAACCAATCATAAAATATTATAATGCCCTATACTTTTTAATCCATCATGATAAAAAAATCAAATTATATTTCACATCAATCTTTGAAAAGACATAAAATAAAATTCATATCGACTCATGTTTCTTATGAAATAGTTTTCATCAAATGTATTCTTCAACTGGTTTGATTCCTTATGATGATATCCTAGAATGTGCTTTATATGCTAACATTGATTTTATCCTTGTATAACCAAACCCATTTTTAAAAAAAAAAAATTTAAAGAGTGAATTCATTCTTTGAAGTAAGGAAAACATTTTTATTTATAACATCGATTAGGGTATATGCGTTCACTATCATAGATTCCAAATCAAAATACATCACTCACCTATTTGTAGCAATAAATAAAATCAACTAAGTATGAATATGTTCTATCTTATGCAAATCTCATAACCTTTTGCATATATATAATGAAATCAAAATACTAATTTCCTAACAAAACCACGTGATAATGTGAGTGTCTATATCTAGCAAGGGATAACTCACGGTAAAATGAGAACATACCTGAATCACAATTTTTAAAAAACCATGATGAGAAGACTTATCTTTACCATTTTCGATATCTTGAAATTTAACTCCATTAACATATCACCCTCGTCCCGTCCAGTTCATGTGCCAAAACAAAACAAGAACAACTTGATTACCCTACATAATGCTTTATTTCATGTTGAGCCCAAATAGGTCCAAGTATTGTAACCTAAAGCTCTGGTACCATTTGTCACGTACCCAATTTACCATGTTAGTTATTTTAGTACACTTTTCAAAATTTTCCCAATGAATAATTAACAATAAGATTTGAAGTACAATATCCAGCGGAAATATTGAGCATGCATATGTGTTCCTTCTATCTTTACTCTAATACAACTTGTCTACTTATGCAAGGGTTTTCAGGCAACACAACATCCGTCAAAAGGTCCACAATGATTAATAATAATTACTTCGAAAATGTAGGACACTAAAATTGACCCTTGAATATCTTCATCAACACTTATAATTGCATAATGATATAACTCACATGCCAACATAGTTAATATTAACTAAATGCATTAAATACTCATAAGAAACACATTACTAAATGCATTAGCTACTCATAACAAACACATTACTAAAATGCATTAGATACATAAGAGACACATACCATAGACACCATTTTACTGTGGTTCACCCGAAATCGGGCTACATCCACAAAGGAGGGAGAGTCTTATCTTTATTAATCGAAATAAAAGGGTTACAACTTGCAACTCAGTTGTTGCAGTATCAGCTTTATACCTTCTCAAGCCTCTCCTTTAGAGTGCACTTGCAAAACAATCAACGCTATCATAAAACATTTACAAGGATCTTCTTTAGGCCTTTACTAGCCCACAGAGTTCTCCTTCAGACATTTATTGCTAAATAAATACAATTATAGAAAGTATTTTCTCTGGTAAACAATAATTTAATAAAAATTCTTTGGAGGCAATATACTCTACATAAAATGAGACAAGAGTTTTATCCTGTTAAAACATAAATTCTATTTAACACTACCGGGTTCATGTTACAGAGTTACACATAGAGAGACTTAATTAAAATAATTTGGTGTCTTAAAGGGTTCTAGCTTCACGCTAGTGTATACTAAATATCAAAACAGAGATCAAACACATCTATTTGATCTCTGAAATAATTGGGTGCATGTGCGCATTATTAGAGATCTATTTTCTCTTTATAAACTAAAATGTTTAACTGTCTGAATCTTCACGCAGATCTAAAACTTTATCGGAATTCTAATCAAGAAGGAGATGATATTAGCCAAAATATCTTTATCATGCGAACATGATTGGGGATCAGCATTACGATACCCCTTTCTAATCTGTTTTGCGCATTACATATGTTTTGTATTTTCTGTTTTGGTATATATATACTTAGCATACAAGGACATGTTTTTTCCAAAGCTTTCTACAAGCAGCAGCATTCAAATATGTTATATATATATATATAGCTACGTATATATATTTTTAATTCAACTGTAAGCACATCATGTGTATATAAATTAATAGTCACAGGTCCTCCATCTATCAAGAGGACCTTTTCCACCTGGAAACGATGTGTGAAATTAACTAAATATCAAAAGGATCATCTCTCAAGGAGGTCCCACATTAACATTGAATACGAAATGTAAACAACTCATAATGAAAGAAACTACAGCTCATAACTCTTCACAGTAACTCTCACCAGATGGGTTTCATCTCCGTCTACTATTTTTAGACTTCCCAGATGAAGGCCTTGCAAGCAATTAAGGTAATTCAAAAAAAACACAATGCATGAGCCAAGTATTTGATGGGTCGCCCAACCCTTTGATGATAAGACTGCAAGGATATAGCTAAAAAGGCTATGATGTGTGAGACCGGATTTCCCAAAAGAATTTCCGGTTTTCTTTTGCAATTTAAAAAAAAAAATTACCACAGAGATAAAATTATTAGACTTGGGATCGAATTTCCCCAGGGGCAAAAGCCCGACCATTTTCACATCCAAAAGACATTACAATAGACATAAACATTTAGTCTTGGGATCGACTTCCTTCATGGGAAGCACCTAGATATTTCCGCATCCGAAATTCATTACCACCGAGTGTAAACAATAATTGCAGCATACGTGGATAAAATGCAACTAAATCATGGATTGGCGCTAAAGCTCATACCCAATTACTGAGTTCAATAATAATAAGATATACATATACAACAAGCAGGGATCGGTTTGTCCTAAGGAAAAAAATTTCAGAAGAAAACAAAACAATAAGAAAAACATTGGATCGAACCCCCTCATCTGAGCTGATCCGTCACGTCCGAAACAGAGAATGATAAAACTGACAAGAGTCCCAAGATTTAGACATCAGCAAATTTTGTAGGAGGAGAAGTCCACGATTCTCATGCCAAAACAAGATCTTGTTGAACCTGTAAATTCATGATCCCGCCAACCCTGAAATACAAAGTATTTTTAATTCACGATTCTATCTCTCTGCATGGAGTGGAATGCATCCAGCGATCAATCCAATCTAACTAGTCTTCTCTGTCATCACCGAGTTCATCTTTAGCCATCCTCTTTGTTCATTTGTTCTTTTCTTCAATCCCCATCGTGCAGACGCATTCTTCTTCCTCCTTCATGTGTAGGGATCAACGTCAACTCACTGCAGATGTAGAGAGGACTTTTTATCCCTCAATACCATTGCTCTATGCCCACCCTATAACGCAAAGATAAAATAGAGTTGTCCCTTTTTAGCCTCCACAAATCCCCCATTTAATCATCCGGTGCAGCGATCACCCGTGACACAAGTTCACATCCCTACTTAATCGCAGAGATTGTGTCTTTTCTCTCCACTCTCCCGCAACAACTAAAACTAAAAATCAGTAACCCCTCTCATTTCCCGATGTCGTTTTCCTTGGAACAAATGGTGATGATGAGTCATTCAAGGACTCCACCTAGGCAACAGTATCCCAACCATAACATCAATAGAAACCTTCTGTTGGCCAAATGGCAGCTTGACTAGCTTCGTAAAGTACAAGAAAGAGACCACTTCCTCTATTTAATCTCCACTCCTAACTGCTGGACAGAAGTTAGACAGTTCCCTTGCTTTTATTTTAGGGTATATGCCTTAGATACATACTTCTTACAATAAATGTTCTCAAGGATGGATTCAAATGGTGACAGCAAGGCGAAAGGCTCTCCCCTCAATAGACAACCTTCGTTTAAAATCTCAAGGTGAAAAATTAACTACAAAACAAAATATTATAGTTCTACTTCGTAGATTTATTTTAGCACAAGGAGCACCTTCTTCCCATCAAGGGATCAACTTTCTTAAGTCTTGACTAGGCCCTTTCTAGCTCTTTTAACATACCCTAAAATATGTTTGTTTGTTTTGATAACCAACTCTTACACACACACATATATATAAATAAAACATCTAAATAACTTTCACAACTATTTATATAGGTATACATAACATAGTTGTCACCACAACATTTCGATCTTTCACATAATACAATATCCGCAATTATATAAATACCTATGATTTGTCCATAATTGTTTATATATATTATAAATAATATCCTTCAAGTCTTCCATTTATAATCAGGACATATATATATATATTTTTAAATAGTTATCACAACTATTAGCTTAACATCCTTTTAATAGTTAACTCAACTATTTATTTAACCTTGGGTATATATAAGACACAATATATATATATATATATATATATATATATATATATATATATATATATATATATATATATATATATAGAGAGAGAGAGAGAGAGAGAGAGAGAGAGAGAGAGAGAGAGAGAGAGAATATTCATTAAATAGTTGTTATTTGATCTTTCTAAACAATATTCCCTTAGTCGTTTCATTAAATTTTGCCCCTACTTAGGTGGTCATTCTTACGATTTATGTATTAACGACTTATCGTCATTAAACCAGTTTACCCCCAATTACCTATGGGTATCAAAATGACATAGGTCATCGTTGACATATTTCCCTTAGTGCAAACTAAAATGCCCGTCGTGGCATCACTACTTCAAGTGACCTTGGTCTACCACCTAGTTTTACAATCCATTAGAAAAATACATCATTAAACACAATGTTTACTGGTGGGGCCTTGGCCTTGAGCTCCTCACCAGAAACGATTACAATAATTATTTACATTTATACAATTTGTTAGGTCAAAAAGGAGGGATGTTATAGAATTCCTGTATGTTTGGGTCCCAGAACTCGACCAATCTGTTCAGCAACAGAGATGTTGAATGCATAAGGGGCACCTACGAAAACTTTAGGAACCCGTAGAGTGCCAAAGTCTCCTGTACTCGATGATCCCGTCGGATGATCCTCATCAGGTCCTCTGGTATCTCACACTACCTCTAGTGCACCCTCAGCATCTTGCCAACCACACAATGAAATCTCATCAGAACCACATCAGATAATCCATTGATCCCCCATGGATCGGTGCACTGACTAAATGATACCTCAGCACGCATTATGGGGCACTTAGACCCCACATGTGTGCTCTGGAGCGTGCTTTTCTCCTCAAAAAGCATGTTTCCAGAATGCACTTATGGGGCCCACGGTCACGCTCTAGATCGCGGTTGTGGGAGCCTGTTGTGGCCAAAACAGATCCCATGCTTCAGCTAAGCACGGGAGCCCCAATTTTGAAATAAACACAAAGGTATTTGGGTAAGTGTTCTTGTAGACATGAGATTTTCAACTTGGTTTCAGTAATCTTATGCTTGTACCTTTGATCATCATTCTAGGATTTTTTCTAGGTGTTTCGGTAGCATCAAGATCTAAATTTTGGGTATTTGATCATATGTTTTCTGCTTGCCCGAAACCCGACATTCTGACACCCCGAACCCGAAAGGTGCGGGTTGCAGGGTTAGGTTTTAGTCATTTGAATTTGGTCATCCCGAAACCCACAACCCAAAATATCGTGTTGCAGGATTCTCTTGCTAATAATTTTGGGAATTTGTCATCCCGAAACCTGAAACCTGCAACTGCGGCTTTCGGATTTCGGGAGTGTGCTTTACCTTCATTCGTATTGTGTGTTCCCGAAACCCACAACCCGAAATGTTAGGTTGCGGGATGCAGGAAAATATTTTCCTATTTTGATGATTGTTTTCGTCCGCAAAATCTGCAACCCGCAAGTTTTTGGTTGCGGCTTTTGGAAACTCGTTTTTACCTTTGTGGTCATTTTTCCATCCCGAACCCATGTTCTACATCGGCTAATCTCAGTCGTCCATTCCTTCTAATTGCATGGTTACGATTTAACCTAGCAAATCGATAAATGAGGGTTTTTCTTTACTTTCTTTTATCATTTTTACTATTGGAAATTATCCTGTTGCGCCGATTTTTACTATGGATTTTGTACCAGGGGGTCGTTTTTACTAGTTTTCCATTATTCCAGGTTGTTTTGTTGTCATTGTTGCATTTGCAATTGGTATTTTAGTTATTTTGATTTTAGTTTTGATTTTCTTTTCTTCTATTTATCAAATTTTCAAAGCTCTACCACCATGTCGAAAAAAACCCGGTCTAAGACAGCCAACAAAGATTCCCTGACCAAAGACCCCCAATTTTGGTATTTTCTCCGATACAAGTGAAAGGGTTATAGAGACCTATCAGATGGATTGGTCAAATATATATGCCATATTTGACAATGACAACCTTTCCCACTTTGAAACCGATCGACCTGTGTATGAGAAAATTAGGTCTTCTCAGATACATGCCATTGATTCCCGTCCTGCCATTTTTCCTTACACTGATTCTATCAAATGGATAATTGAGAATGCAAACCCCAAAGACCGGTTGTTCAACGATAGCACAGGGGCTCAATTGAGCCATTTCCGCCTCGAAGTCTTTATTCGAGCTTTCTCTCTTAAACCGCATGTCCAGACCCTTAATCTCGAGTTCATACAGTCCTCAAAAAAACCGATATAACTTCAACGAGATGTTAAAGTCATGGATGGTCAAACCTAATGCTTTTGTGCCCAAGGCCGACAACCTGTACCTTATCATCTAGTTCAGAGAACCCTATTCTTTGTTAGCAGCTATGCTCTGTAGACTTTTCGGCCTTCCCAACTGTTTTGTCTTCAAAGCTGAATGGGCACCCATAGCACATCATGTATTAACTACTGGCGAGTCTTTCCCATGGGCTTCTATCCTCTCGTCCGAATTGAAAAATGCCATTGAAGACTATCAGAAGGCACTAGCCCTCAAGAAACCACATTTTTACCTCTCGGCATATGTAATTGATGTTTTCGGTTCAGAATTTCAATACCCAAACCTAGGTTGGAATTGGACCCCTTCAGACCCACCTGTTCACATTTATCACTCAGCATTGTGGGATGGGAACTTCATCCCTTTATTTTATGACATCTGTGATCATTTTTGGGCACGGTTTATTTCAATATTTGTAGGCAGGAAGCACCTACATTCTCAGCTGATGCCAAATCTTTCATCAATACCATTGGTGATTGGTATGTTGGTGAATATTTCTCCTACATCAGAGTTTATGGAAGTGACGCAGTACACCTTCCACCCAGGATAGTTCCTGATAGACTGGTTATACAAGAAGTCTCCTTTCAGACTGTCATAGATGGTATGTATAAGAAGCTCACAGTTCCTAGAAAGAAAGGATGGCCTAAGTTTTGTTTGAACCTTGGGCCACTAGTTATTCCAACTTCAAATTGGGCTACAGTACTCGATGAGCAGTTGGATGCTTTAAGGTTGGGCCTTGCCCCAAAAAGGAAGAATGATCCCAAGAATCTTCTTGATGCACACCTCAAGCAGATCCATGTTAAGATAGATTATGTCCATGAGGTGATTCTAGATGACTTTATCTACCAAGGAGTGAACACCTTTTCTGAAGTACTTGCCAGGACTAGTAGTTTGGAAGAGAATCATAACATCATGCATTAGCAGAAAGACCTTAATATCATGACCCTAAGCTATAGAACTATGCAGCTAAACCTGATAGAACAGGAAAGGAGAGAAAGAGAAGAGAAGGATGCTCAGAAAGCTAAAACTCCTCTAATGCTTACTTGTTCAGATGGGGAAAAGGGCAAGGCTCCTATGGATCCTCCTCCTCAAATAAAAACTGCTGAAGAAGTCAAAGTTCTGTTGCAGATAGCTCATCAGTTCAAACAGGGGTTAGCACAAATCACCTTTGTATTGGGTACCCAAGCAATTGAACCTCAGAAAATCACTAAGGATATCCAAGAATCCACTACAGCTACACAGGAAGAATATGATCTTATGATAATCCAAGCTAGCCCAGCCAAGCAATGGAAGATCACTGCTCCTGTAACACAAATTACCCCTGAGGATATAATTGATTTTGATCTTGAGGAGAAACCTCACCCTCCAGTATTGGTGACAGAAGAATTTGACTCAAGATTCACAGACAGTTGCTGATTTGTTGAACACCATTGAGATGGACCACTCTTATGCTGATCAATAAGAGTCAAAGGTTACAGCAGCCCTTGATATCACAACTAAAGCACTTTTGCTACCATCCATTCAAGAACTGTCTGCCTTGACTTCTAGGATGGCGATTCCATTTTCCTTATCACAGTTGTTTCATACTATCACCACCACCATTGTTCCTTTCCCAGGAAACTTAGCCTCTTGCACAATTCCATCATCCACCATCACAGAGGTTCAGTCTTCCATTGCCTCCTCTCAATTATCCACATCCATTTCATTATCCTCCACTACTGGTGAAATACCTTTAATTTCTCATTCACCATCATCAGCTAATGTTGACAACCATGTTTCAATTTCAGAAGCCTTTGTCTCGGTTCCTTCTCCAACTAAGGCTTTGTCAGTCTCCCAAGTTGTAGCGACACCTTTGACCACCCCTCAAATCATTGTGCCTATGCCTAGCCCTGCTGTCACTCTAAAACCCTCACTGATATCAACAGTAAGCATTCCTTCTACCTCCACAGGGATGGTGATTGAATATGTAGATGAGGATATATTTCCTATTGGGAACTACTTCTATAGCAAAGATGACAGGGCAGTAGTCAAGAGAACCAAGAAAAGAGGTAAAGATCAAGCTTGGTTAGAAGCACCTGTCCCAGATCAGGTAATATGTGTTGATGTATTTGTAACTTCGGAAGATATTCACTTGTATATTGTATTTGTACTTTAATGTATCCCCAATAGAGATGTATTATTCCTCCGATTGGAAGTGTCATCAGTTATATTGTAAGTGTCGTAACTTATACTTGATGGGTTATTAGAGCACCTTGATTGGGTCGGCCCTGTATGAGTCATGTGGGTCAAAGGGTTATTAGACCACCCTAGTGGGAGTCGGCCCAGTCAGCATTATGTTAAGTGGTTAAGTTGAGGCTGACCTAGTTGAGTAAAGGTCTAGTCAAGTTAGTGTATAAATAGAGAGTGTGTCTCTCTCATTTTACACATTCTATTGTTCACTCACTTCGCATTAGTGAGAGAGAGGAGGAGTGTGCACAAGTGGAGGAGGAGCATGCTGCTGAAGATGTGTATCCCTTGGGTTTGATCATGGTGATCCTTGTATTGATGCTTATTCTATCTATGAGGAAGTTGCGGGGTTTTTCACCTTCTTGGTTTTCCCCGGTGAAATGTTTTGTGTCTCTTGTCTCTTGTCTCTTATGCTTGATATGCTGTACATGTTCTTTCAGTTAAGATCCTAGATCAAAATGAATTAAATTCTGAAAAACTAACATGGTATCAGAGCTAGCCTAAAGGAAGGCATGCTATGGCATTTATGAGACTTGTTGCACTTGCGACAAATCGGAAGCTAGGGCTTGATATAGAAAAAACAAGTCATCGTAGCACTTTCGCTATAAATATATTTTTCCCAAGGTTCAAGATATGAAACCTTTACGGGTCGTAGATAACATCCCCATGTACCTTTTGTCCAAATAACAACTTCTAATTTGATGTACTTTGTGATTTATGATCAGTACAATCTAGGGTTTCAATCTCTTCCAGATCTCAGTCATAAATAGGTGACCTAGGAAAAAAGGTCACAACTTGGGCTAGGAAGCTCCAAATGAAATTTCCTAAAAAGTGACAGGTAGGTCATGGAATGTACTTTCACAGGAAAGTGTTTCAGAGGCCTAAACATAACCATTCACACGTGGAACGCCATACAAGTTCTCTCTCTTGTTTTATCCCATAAACAGGTCATGTTGTGACACTTGGCATAAACCTCTCTCAGAGAATCCAATTGAGGTTAGACCTGTGGGGTTGGAAATATGACAAGTCAGGCTACCACAGGACAAAGTTTCAGACCTTTTGGATTCGTAATTTTTGAGTTACGCCAGAAACAATCAGGTGCATATTTATGTCAAAACAGATTTGGATTTTGAGCACCTTCATTCTTGGATTATCACTGCTTTGGGAAATTAGGGTTTCAGAGAAAGTTGAAATTATTGGAATCGGAGACCACGGCCAGATGATCCTCATCAAAATCAAAATTTAGAGACCAAGATCGAACTTTTTGGTTGGGTAGAAGGCCAAGCTTGATCAAACCCTAGTTCAAGATTTTGATCAGAAAGGTGGAAAATTAGGGCTTTTGCAAAAGTTGGAATTTTTTAAATCTATGACCACGGTTAGAAGCTCCCCAGAAAAATCAAAGTTTAGAACACAAGATCGAAGCTTTTGGATGGGCAGAAGACTAGGCTTTATCAAACCCTAGTTTGGGATCTTGTCTAGTGAATCCAGAAGTTTCAAAGGCAATTTTGAAGGGTCAAATTTTGCAGTTTTCAAAATTGAAGTATACCAGCTTGATCGGCTCAGCAAGCCGCATCTTTCCATCCATTCAAAAGTTTGAAACTCAAAGTTTGAATTTTTAGGTTTTCTCTGACAAACCCTAATCCAAATCCAAATCGAGTCTCAGCAAATCAAAGTGGATTGGGTTAATCCTAGAAGAAGATGATTTGGTCACCTGCATAAGTGAAGAAGTTCTAGTTCCAGAGGGAGATGAGGCTGAGGCTTTACATGAGAAGGATACAAGCAATCCCGACAGGTATGACTTGAAGAGATACAAGTATGTTTTGAAATCTGTTCATGATTAAGTTATGATATGTTTGTCTTCAGATTATTGAGGTTAGTACAATCTTGATTAATCTTAGACTTGTCTTATCACCCTAGTAAAAGTATGAATGCACGATAGAAGACATTCATTGATTAGGGTTATGACACTTATGATTGTATTATGATTGTATTAATGCACTGTGGTGTTGTATGAGGAGAATGTTATCCTCTAACATGAAGGTACAATTCAAGTCCTAGATCAAGACCATAGTGACATGAAGACAAAGACACATCCATAGTCATGGATCACATAGAGGTATGTATAATTTGGTTCTACAATGGTTAACTTATGAGTTATGTAGGTCATTGAAGAGAACAAGAAAAACATTGGTAGACATAACTAGCAAATATGATGACCAGGTATTTTTTTTCCTATATCAAGTTAGAATCCTACCCTATGTAAGGATCTTATATTTTTGTATAATTGATAATGATTACTCATGAAGTTACAAGTTTGAGTAATGTAGGGTTTATGCATATTATGTCTCTTACCTTGATTAATGATATGACTAACCAGAAGAGTTCTATGATCAAATATGAATATACATGAGTAAGAGGAGTCTTCCCTGAAACTTTGAATGCTAATGCTTATTATCTGTGTTTGAAATGATCATGACTATACATGCTTAAGATTATTGTGTTTTGATAGTATTAAGATTATACTAATGAATGTATGATTATGTATGAGATCTCAAGGATAACACAATGATGATACTAGTATGCGCATAGTGATCGAGGATGGATATAAGTTCAAGGACAGGTAATCCAGGAAGCAAAGATCAAGAGGGAGCACACTCTAGTAGTTCCTACAAGGAAGCAAAGATTGAGAGGGAGTCCACCCAACAAACAAACAAAGATAAGTATTTGAATTATCATTTCTTATTATTTAAATAATATTGTTCAATAATGTTCCTAGATTTAGGATATGTATCATGCATATTAGAAAAGTTGCATTAATGAACAAGATACTACTAAATATGCACATAATGGGTAAGTGGCCTATGGTATTGTACAACACTCCATTGCTACTTATCTAGAATGAAACCTCTTTGCCAACATGTTGGGAGTTGTGCAGACTCTTAGCAATGTTCTGGTAGAGATGGAAGGCATCTAGAAAGTTACAGAATATGGATAAATGTTGTATTGAAACATTGGCCAAGATAATTTTATGACTGTATGACATATGTCTTTATGCATAAAAATGTGTTTTTCAAAAACTATGAGAAGTTTCTAATCATGTAATTGGACTTGTCTTGTAGGAAAGACCGTGTACCATCACCTACAAAAAGGACTACAACATTTGTTCCAGCAATGAAGATCAAATAAAAACTATCTATTGAAGATATTGAAGAATCTGAAGTTCCTAGGATCCGGGATGCAGTAATGGAAGAATGCCATGATCGAGAAGTACCGGTCGATCATGAAGAATGATGTCTAGGATGTGGTCCTGAGACAAGAAGGGAAGTCTGTTGTGACTTCCAAGTGGATCTACAAGATCAAGCTTGTTGCCAAGTTCGAGATGAAGGACTTGAAATGATGCACTACTTTCTAGGCATGGAGGTGTGGCAGACTACAGATGGAATCTTCCTTGGACAAGGAAAGTATGCAGTAAAGATCCTGAAGAGGTTTGGGATGATGGACTGCAAGGCCATGGCCACACCTATGGCATCGAACCTGAAGCTTCTATGTGATTCTTCATCTGATCCGGTTGATGTCACCGTGTATCGTCAGATGATTGGGTCCTTGATGTACCTGAAGAACACGAGACCAGATATTTGCTTTGTGGTGAACACATTGAGCCAGTTCCTGACGGATCCTAGAGGTGTTCACTTGGTTGCTGTAAAGCATATTTTGAGGTACCTGAAAGGCACAATTGATTATGGGTTCAAGTATGATGTGAATCAAAAGTTTAACTTGCAGGGTTATGTTGATTCGGACTGGACAGGCAATGCTACAGATAGGAAGAGAACTTCTCGGTGTTGTTTCAGTATGGGATCAGGTGTGATCTCTTGGTTTAGCAGGAAGCAGTCCTGCGTAGCACTGAGTACAGCCGAGGCATAGTATGTTGCAGCTTGTTCGGCTATTTGTGAGGCAGTGTGGCTTCGGAAGCTACTGTCTGAGTTATTTGATCTCCTGTTGGATTCTACTGGTATCTTTTGTGACAACTAGAGTTGTGTGAAGCTGTTTGAGAACCCGGTGTTCCATGACAGGTCGAAGCACATTGAGATCAAATATCACTATATCAGGGATATGGTACAGAGAGGAGCAATGAAGCTCCTGTATGTTACGATGGATGAGAAGGTTGCAGATGTGTTGACGAAACCACTAGCCATAGTGAATTTTGAGTACTTCAGAGAGAGGCTTGGTGTTCTTCGGTTTGAAGATACTTCAAGGAAGAAGTGATGGACACATTTGTAGGAGCCATTCCAAGAATGGTGAGAGAAGGATCCTTCCCATGGATGTGGATGTAAGCACTAGATGATGAGGATCAGGATGATGCTCCAGTTATTGCTTTGTATATGTATCAGGTGGATAGTTTGTATGATCAGTTGGATCATGTATGATGACATGCATCAGGATGACGCAGTGACGATGATCAGGGTGATCATGTGTGATGAGTATCAGGATGATGTTCTGGATGATATGCATCAGGACGATGTAGTGACGATGATCAGGATGATCATGTGTGATGAGTATCAACACGATGCTCTGGATGATATGCATCAGGACGATACAGTGACAATGATCAGGATGATCATGTGTGATGAGTATCAGGATGATGCTCTAGATGATATGCATCAGGACGATGCTATGATGCTGATCAGGACGATCATATGTAATGATATGTATCAAGTGGATGCATTGCATGATTAGTTGGATCATGTGTGCTGAGTTCCAAATACACAGATGCACATGAGCCATTCTCACATGGTGGTAGGTGTGTCCTCCCATAGTGCAGATATAAGGGCTGGGGCCATTCGGACATGGTTGAAGTGTGTCTTCCCATTGTCCTTGATGTAATAGCTATGCCATTCAAGCATGGTTGAAGTGTGTCTTCGCATGGCTGCGATATAAGTGATGTGCCATTCGAGCATGGTTGAAGTTGGTCTTCCCATGGCTGCGATATAAGTGTTGTGCCATTCCTAGCATGGTTGAAGTGTGTCTTCCCATTGCTATGGATATAAGTGCGATGCCATTCTCGCATGGTTGAAGTGTGTCTTCCCATGGCGTAGATATAAGTGCTGATCCTTTCACGGATGGTCGAAGTGTATCTTCCCATGCCGATGAATGTAAGTGTTGTGTGATGTGCATCTGGGTTGTGCTTCGTGGATGATGAGATGACATGATCAGTATGATCATGAGTATTAGGATGATACTCTGTGGTCGTGGATAGGTTGTGCAGTTGCATGTAAAAGATCCTGGGAGATCCGATAGGTTGAGCTGTGTGCTCGTAATCAGTCCTGGGATGCTCTTTCGAGGTTTTGTGGTGGTCACATGTAATATTGCCCTGGGAGATCCGATAGGTTGAGCAGTAAGCTCGTAATCAGTCTTGGGATGCTCTTTCGAGGTTTTGTGATGTACGTAATAAGTCCTGAGGATTCCATAGTATGGCCAATGATGATGAAGACCTGCAAGTGGTCAGCCTACATCCAGCATGAAAAAGGGTTGGCTCTGTAGAACTTCCTATGACGAGAAGAATTCAGAGATAGCCCAGTTATCGAGATGACGAGTACAACAACAGTGATGATGATGATGCTCTGTGATCTAGTGACGATGATCCAGCTCCAGAATTGAAGACTTGTGTCGATATGTATTGATGACTTGTGTCAAGAGAATACCTTCCTAGTTAAGAGGGAGTGTTGATGTATTTGTAACTTTGGAAGATATTCACTTGTATTTTGTATTTGTACTTTATTGTATCCCCAATGGAGACGTATTATTCCTCCGATCGGAAGTGTCGTCAGTTATATTGTATGTGTCGTAACTTATAGTTGATGGGTTATTAGACCACCTTGATGGGGTCGGCCATGTATGAGTCATGTGGGTCAAAGGATTATTAGACCACCCTAGTGGGGGTCGGCCCAGTTAGCATTATGTTAAGTGGTTAAGTTGAGGCCGACCTAGTTGACTAAAGGTCAAGTCAAGTTAGTGTATAAATAGAGAGTGTGTCTCTCTCATTTTACACATTCTATTGTTCCCTCACTTCGCATTAGTGAGAGAGAGGAGTAGTGCGCACAAGTGGAGGTGGAGCATGCTGCTGAAGATGTCTATCTCTTGGGTTTGATCATGATGATCCTTGTACTGATGCTTATTCTATCTATGAGGAAGTTGCGAGGTTTTTCACCTTCTTGGTTTTCCTCGGTGAAATGTTTTGTGTCTCTTGTCTCTTGTCTCTCATGCTTGATATGCTGTACATGTTGTTCTTTCAGTTAAGATCCTAGATCAAAATGAATTAAATTCTGAAAAACTAACAATATGGGCTCCTAGAACAAATAATCCTCGGATTGAAGCAGTTGAAATAGCTGCAGCTTTAGGGGCTTTTGCAAGTGAAAATTTAGATTCAATCCATGTTCTGGACAGAGAAGTTGATCTAAGGGAAGAAGAGATCAAGAGACTTAAAGAGGAACTAGCTCAGACCAAGGAACAACATGCAGTTGAAATTGCTGACCTTAGGAAGACAAGGGAAGACAGGTTACAGGATTTAGAGCAGAGGAATTATACTCTCTAGAATGAGCTTTTCCTAGCACAAACTCAGAATGATTCCAATGCTCAAAGAATGTTTGTTTTGGAAAAGCAAGCTGAGGATGCAACTGCCAGTACATCCTCCTCCAATTTTTATAGGTTTACACCTCTTGAGTTCAATAATTTTGGCTTCCCAAGTTAATCAGGAGCACCACAAGTTGTTAGAAAAGTTGTACATTTCCGAAGATGAAATCAGAGAATCTTTTATTAGTTTCTCTAAGATGTCTTCCACCCTTGAAGAACAGGAATCCAAAAGACTTCGAGCATCTAAGGCACAGGAAAATGTCTCTGAATGGCAAGGATATATAAAGGACAGGCCAGATGATATACCAGTCCTCCGTAGTTTCTAGTTTAAGAAGATTGAAGCTTCACTGAACACTTGGCTCAATTTGAATGAGACAAGTGAGGATATTATTAGGAAATCAAAAGACATCTGCACTCGGCGTTGGTATGTGGTAGATAACATCATGAATGAACTGCAACTCCCACTTATCGATCCTATTCTGGATGCCTGCCCTCCCAAATGCCGACTTGAGGATATTGAGCGCAGATGCGAAGAGGCCAAGCAAAATATTCGAGCCCTTGATGAAGTCAGCATCGATGATGTGGACATGTTGATCAGGAAACCGATCATTATGGAGGGTAAAATTCATATTTATCTTCGCACTTGGCACAAGTTAGCCAAGTATGACATGGAAAACAATACATGCAATGCTCAGCTGGGCTTGGAATCTACCAATTATCCAAACATAAACGAGTTGTTGGAAATATGGGATAAGTGGTAGGATTATATGGATCAGTAGCTTGATTTGAATTTTGTAATCCCTATCTTTTGGGAAGTTCAATTTTGTACTCTGTTGTAATTTCCTATTTAATGAGGAATGCTTCTCAATGTTGGAGAGTTGGGAATTTTTGGTTAAGGAATTAGCAGGAGATGAACTTGAGATACTCTGTCTTTATAGGGCTTTGTAATTTTGTTTACAGAACTTCTTTAATATAGTGAAGTAATCTTTTGAATCATCTCTTGTTTATTGTTCAAGTTTCTTTGATGATGCCTGATTTCTTACTTTAAATTGTCATCTACAGTATTTAATCTTTGCAAGCAATTGATTTACACAAATATCTGTTATACTGATTTCTCTTTATAGCTGATTTGTGTGAGAAAATGTTTAATTGAATTTCTGTCAATTAAGTTATTTGCTTTATCGATTTCTGCAAGTGATCAACATTTAAATAATCATTTGTAATTTTTCAATTAACAAAGTGATTACAGATTTGTCTTGAACAGGTTATTACGCTTATGTTATTGTCATTTAATTTTCATTAATTGATCGTGATATAAGTAACAAGTACATGCATCTTTTACATTTTTGTTGAAGTTGACAAACACACTTGTCCCTCTCACATCAAGATTGATCTGCACATCAACAAGCTTTCATCTTAGAATAGGTCTTACTTAGAGTAGATTTTTCTATTTTAAATAGGTTAAGTTAGGACACTTCTAATTTTTCCACACTTTGTTTTCCTTAACTGGAGAACCGATCCTTTGATCGAAAACTTCAACTCATAGAGTGCTAGTGGAGGCCGAATATCCGTGGGAGATTTCCATACCAAACAGGCTGGGGATAAAGCTGCCCTTGCGTAGGGTCTTTCAAATCCTTTCAGTCTGGGTTTTCCCCCTCTGTTGGGAGCCTTGGACCCATTCCAGCACCTTGCAATTACCCTGCACCCCCGAGGCCTCAACAGAGCCACACTTGTGTTCCTGGATTGCGGCTGTGGGAGACATATTCATGGTTTGAGATCGCGGCTGTGTGGGCTACAGTCGCGATCCGGAATGCGCAACTTGCCTCGGAACCCATGATATACCACCTTGGTGACCCCACGGGACCGATACACCACCCCCGAGGACCACATTCCCCCTTGAAACCAAATAACATCAAAGATAAAAGCTTAGTGAGTTACCTGCAACTCGCGGAATGAAGATCCACCAGTCGGTTCTCCCGCAAATGTTGAATCACCTCTGGCTCACACAATTTTCCTATCAAAGTCAACCGTACAAATGACACGTGTCACTATGGGTCCACTTACTATTTATAGACATTTGGCCAATTCTTCTTTTAGCCATTCCAGAGTCATCCGAGGTCCATTTTCTGAACCGTTGATGCCACTGGATTCAGCACGACAATATGTTCGTAGTGGTCGAGACCATTTCTCAATTTCACCGGACCATTTTTTCAGGCATTTTTTAGCACCTACCGATGCCTTGATTTGCATTCCACATTGGTTGTTCTCCATTTTTGACATTCTTTATATTGCCAGATTCAATTTTTCGTGCTCGTGATGATGCTTGAGATCATTTCTCTCTCTCCCCAACTTTTCGGGTCTTTTTTTTCATACCACCCTCATTGCCTCGATTTGCATGCCACATTAGTCGTTATCAGTTTTTGGCGATTCTTATACCATCAGATTCAGTTTTCCGAACCCGTGATGATGCTTGAGATCATTTCTTGCTCTCACCAAAAAAAAGTTCGACATTTTGTCCCTAAACCTTGCTACCTCGATTTGTGTGCCACTTCAGTCGCCATCTCTTTTTACCAGTTTTGGAATCAATGCCCATCCACGAGCTCTCTGCTCCATCCATAATACAATTATTTTTTTATTTTTCCACCATTCATCAATCCGCAAGGAGACACCATTAGTGTTCCCCCCCACCGATGTTCTTGGTTCGCATACTTGTCCCTCGATTGAACACTTCCTCCTTGATTAGCCATTACTTTTGTTTGGTATAATTCTATCCCTTTTTCGTGCCAAACAATTAATTTACGAAAAAGGCACTTAGGGAGTTTCTATTAAGCTCTGTTTTGACTCCTAAGACAATGAAAATATCGCCGAGCAATCTTTATTCCTTTCATGCTCGCTAAACGTATCTGAAAGGGCGTCTACCTGGTATAAGTTTACCCCTTTTCCGGACCTTGTAGACTAATTACAAAAAAGGAATACTCTAGTCACATCAGCTAGAAGGGTTCTCCATTGCATCCTTTTATGTTTTTTCAGGCCTTGGAGACTAACCCACGAAAAAGAACTCCCCCTGGAGTCTTCTTACTGCTTTCAAACTCTCTAAAAATTAAAGCAACCACGAGCACTCACCGTCCTGAACTCGTATAAATCCACAAGACGGTACCATTCCACTAGTTCAAAGTCTTCTTATCGCTTTCAGACTCCTTAAAATTAAAATCACCCATGAGCATGAATTGTACTAGGCTTGTACAAATCCACACGACAGTACCATTTCGAGCATCATTCTATCCCTTCTTTGAGATCCTTAAATCACGAACAAGGACCCAACGGTGCCTCTCGATGCCATAACAGATCATATCTAGTCCCCACATTATGGAAACACCCCCAGAATGGTCACCTTTGTTCAGATTATTCTGCGATGTGTCACCCTTACAGTTTCCCGATAGCATTCATCAGTTTGTCCCCTTGAGTCTCTCTGATTACAGCCACACCCCATGGTCCTTTAAGCTATGACCCCCTTCCCCCAAGTTAGTTTCATATGCTACCAGGTCAGTCATGCCATCATACTCTAAACAAAGGAAGTCTGAGTCCCCCCACCCTATGACCTCAATTGTTCCTCACCCCCAAAGTATGTCAGTCCCACCTTTAGTACTATCATGTTTTGGTTGTACACCTCGTGCTCCTATCAAGGAAACATCATTTCCTTGGTAGTTGTAGGTCTCCCTCTATCGATGCCAGCCACTCTATTCCAGAGGGTAGACCTAGAGGTCCATGTGCCTTGGACTCAACACCATTAGTGGTGAGTGCCTATGGACCATTTTTTAGAGGAGTCCTTAGTGCCTCTCTGAATGGTTATTTCTCACGTGTTCAACTTCAACACCTTGATCGCACTATTGAGATTCGTGTAGGGTATTGGTCCCTTCAGTTATTAGTCGAAGACCCCAGATGTCCCCTGACTCTAGCACATTGGTGAGTCTACTTCAGAACCCCCCATTTATATGTTCCCGCGGATATCTGGGTTGCTCTTGGCGACAGTATTCAGAAACACCCCAGTTATATGCTTCTTCTAGTACCCCATTCAGATCCAATCCTGTGTACCATTGAGATTCTAACTCTCAGTCATTAATCCCACCCAGTTATTGGACACCTTCAGATTCAGCAGCTCGTCAGTCCTTCTAATACCACATTTAGAATGGTTGTTTTCATTCTAGTGTATCAGTGCTTCAGCTCAATCATGGAAGGACCATGAGTATATCCCAGTTTTGTGTCCCCTCTAGACCATTATGATGTACACAGCAGTTCTCCATGTATTATTCAGGTCCCATTGGACCTCATTATTCTTATTTTGTATATCCTGATATGAGCATGGGTATGCCTGCCTCGTCGATATATCAAATATTATTCTTCATTCATTTTGAGGCCATGTATGTTCAATTTTTGCAGTTTGTACAGGGCCATTGTTCCAGTCTCTAATTAGTCTCTTCTCTTCTCCACACCCCAGGAAAAAGAAAAAGAAACTATGATGTCTATCGACCATACGATGATCTCCTGCCCTCACACATCATGGGGCAATTTGTTAACACCCAAAAAATGCTCACTAGCTCATCTCCCTAGATACATGACCCATTTGTCCACTTTTCCTATTGTTTTAACCTTCAAAACCTCAAAAATCCTTCAAATGGTCACCAAAAAGGCCAAAATCAATATTTGTCTCCTCAAAATAATTAAATTTCCTCAAAAAATGCTGAAAACCCTCCAAAAGGTCCCAAAATTCTCAAAAAATCAAATAAAAGGGAATAAAATTCAAAAATCAATTCAAAAAAAGAAAAAAGAGGGAAAAAGAGGGAAATAAACCCTAAACCATTTACCAATACCATTGGTTTCCCAAAACCATGGGCCAATACTCCCTCCACCTAATATCTATAAATAGAAGGTGGAGGCTCCCCATTTTACATACACAATCCATCTTACCCTTATGCTACCCAAATCACTCCCGAAACCCTAAGCTCACCATTTGTGCTTAGATTCACCATTTGAGTGAGCCATTTGGCCAATCCCCATTGCATTTGGAGAAGAGAAGGAGACAATGGTGCTTTGGATCAACTCATCCCTACAGCTGCACAAGCTCCACAAACCTCACCCTTGAGGTAAAATCTTATGTAAAACCCCATTTTCAGGTTAATGAAAAGATATGGTTTTCTTCTATATTTGTTTTGCATAAGAAGTCAATGAATGTTTATTATTTACCATTTTTTACTACAGATTTACTTTTTAAGCACCCATGCACATGTTAGATTAGATTTTACTGTTTACACTAGGTTTTTACTGTTTTCTTGAACTACTACTAAGAAGTCCATTCTCCTTAGTAGGTGCTTATCTGCACAACCTAGGGTGAAAACCCTAGCTACATTCTTCCTAGACTGGTGCCATGGTGATCGTGGTGGCAGAAGCAGCAAGATAAAGGATGTAATCCTTGTAGTAATTGGGCGGTTGGAGCACAGGGGCATGTGTGATGGCATGTTTCAGACTGTTGAAGGATCGGTGTGCTTGATAGTCCCAAATGAATGGGACGTCCTTCTTCAGTAATCTCATTTAGCCTTGTGTATTCTGAGCGAAATTACAAACAAAATGTCATAGGTAAGTTTCCTCCCCTTGCAAACTTGGTAGTTCTGTAATGTCAATAGGAGGTGGGAGAGCGACAATGGATTCCACCTTCAAGGGATCAATGCGGATTCCATCTTTCGAAACAATAAAAACTAGGAGGCATCCAGACTTGACACAAAAAATACACTTGTGAGGGTTCAGGAGGATGTTATACTGCCTGCATTTGAGGAATACTACTGTTAGATGATCGATGTGGAACTCATGTTGCTTCGAGTGAGCAGGGAGATCATCAAGATAGGGTTCCACAAAGTCCTTCAGATCATGAAAAGAGTACGACATGGCCTGCTGGAATGTGGCACCAACATTTTTGAGATCAAACGGGAGCTTACAATAAGCAAATGTGCCCCAAGGGCAGATGAAAGTTGTCTTCTATTGGTCAATCGGGTGGATCTCAATCTGGTTGTAACCGAAAAAGCCATCCATGAATGAGAAGATGACACTTCCAGAACAACTGTCTATGATCTGGTCGATGAAGGGAGTGGGGTAGTTGTCCTTAGGACAAGCCTTGTTCAAATCCCGATAATCAACATAGACACATATGGTACGCTACTTCTTAGCCACAAGGACGACATTTGAGACCCATTCTGTTAATGGAACAAGGTAGATGAAGCCGGCTTTCAAAAGCTTTTCAATTTCTGCCTTAAACACCGCAGTTTTGCGAGGGTGTACCGGTCGTATCTTTTGGCGGACTGGTTGAGCATTGGGATAGGTTTTAATATCATGCGAAATGATAGCAGGGTCTATCCTGGGCATTTCCTCATAGGTCCAAGCAAACACATCTCGGAATTGCTTGAATAAGGCTGTGAAATTATTAATCTCTTCAGGGGAACATTTCTAGTCTAAATGAATATTGTTAGGATATTCCTATACTCCATCCTATTCCTACCAGCATTTTCATTATTTGCATTTTCAGTCTTGCATGCGTTTATGCATGCAGCATGCATTCTGCATGCATCCCAGTCATCAGTCCCAGCACCTAGCCCTCAGTTAGCTAGACTCGGGAGCTTCTCATTGATCAGTTTTATCCCTCCTAGTGCTTAGTGCACCCTACATGCAGTTACATGCATCTCATGCGCCCTCTCTCACCTACCATTTAGTTGTACTTCAGTTATCTTCAGTTCTTTCCTTGATTTAAGGCTAGACTGACTCTCAACTGACTGTATCACTCTGATAGACCTCCAGTGAGACTAGACTTTGTGATGTACCTGCAATAATTAATTAATGCAAATACACGAAATATCAGAAATAATAGAACAGAATCGCTTTTATATTGATCACGGGCCACTTCGAGGGGGCAACCTCCTTTGAGCAAGCTCAATACAATTAACTTCACGGTGCCTTCAATGACCTCAACACACACTTATATACTAAGTCTATGCCCAATACTATGAGTCAAAACCATGGGACATATAATACTACGGGACGACTTACAAAGCATATGCGTCCAATACTATGGGTCAATACTATGGGCTAATATAAACTACGGATCAACAAATACTACGAGACGACTTACAAAGCATATGCGTCCAACAATAATATACTAACATAGTAAAGAGAAGGGTTGACATAGGTTCCTAACATCAGTGTCAAGGAGGATTGCTTGGAAGGCTGTAGATGAAGAAGAACCCTGTCAGCTGCGTGGAAAATGCGCTCAGAACGGTGCTGATCGGCTTGTTGTTTCAGGCGAATTCTGGCCATGTGAAGATTGTCCTGCAGAATGAGAAGAATCTGATTGCGGTGTCGAAGAACCGAGTCAATTTCCTGAACTGGAGAGCTGCTAAGGGTGTATGGAAGAAGAACAGGCGGTGTTTTTCCATAGCCTGCTTCATATGGTGTCCTTTGAGATGTGGTATTGTACCACCAGAGCACTGCTAGGAAATCCATAGAAATAGTTGGCCAAAGCTGTGTAGGGATGGCCACGAGTTTGAGCAATCCCGAAAGGAGTGTCGTTTCCCCCTTGTTGACTTGGAAAGTATCATCGTCAGCCACCATCTGTTGAATTGTCATTTTTAGTCCCAACCAAAAGAAGTTACATTGTTCTCGGTCATACATTTTGCAGAACCCAGAGTGCCCTATTGATGAAGAAGCATGGAGTTCATAGAAGAGATAGCCCTGTTGAACATATTGCAACCAATTTGGAACAAGCAGAGAAAGAGTTGTGAAAGAAACTGGGTCATCAATTGTGCGAGAAGGAGCATCTTCCACCATATTGTCCTTACCCTTCTTGTAAGGGATCACATAGGGACAACCCATGAGTTGGGTAACCCATTGCAGGTGTGTTGGGGAGGAGACCCATTGTTCCAAAAAAATTTCCAAACTCGGGAGATCAGTCTTGATGTAGAAATAATTCCCTAATAGGTATGGCTGCCACTTCTGTACTGCATGCAAAATAGCCATCATTTCTTGCTGAGAGGTAGATGTGGTTACATTCTTACCGGAAAGGTCTCTTGAAGGCAGCAAGCTCATTGGTTCAGCAAAGATACCTGCATATCTATCCAAGGAAGTAGTGGAGACTGTTGATGGGTGCATCTGAATGGAATTGAGCTGAGCGATGACACCATGTGAATTCTTCTTAAGGATTTTTTCCAGGCGATGTGAACTGATGATGTAGAGAGACCCTGGTTGTAAGCCCCGAAATTTGTGGTGTGCCCCATTGACTTTAAACTGCATCCAAAGTTCAGCAAAATCCCATAAGATGGGGCCAAGTGTGCGTAACCATTGAACGCTCAAAACCACATCACATCCGCCTAAGGACAAGGAAAACATGTCGGAGCGTAGGTTATAATCTTCCATAGAGATACGCACATTGTGACACTTCCCCTTGCAAGGTAAGGTGCCCCCATTGGCAACCATGACTTCAAAGTTGGAGCAAGGATGGACAAAACAATCAGCCTGTTTGGCAATTCGAGGGTCAATGAAGTTATGAGTGCTACCAGAATCAATGAGTATGGTAAGAGGGAGCTTCTTGAAGTATCCCCTGACCTGCATTGTTTGTGGGGTGGTGACGCCGGTTACAGCATGGAGAGAGATCTCGGGTGGATCGTCCTGAGATGGGGTGTCAACAGGCGGGTGTTGCATGTCGACCGGAGCATCTGCTGTATCTGTAGCTTCTTCACCAAGTTCTAAGGCAGGCGGAGAATCCACATCCAAGATATAGAGCTTTTGTTGAACACATCTATGTCCCCGAGTGGATTTCTCATCACAATTATAGCAAAGCCCTTTTTCTCGGCATGCCTGCATTTCTATTTCAGACAAATGCTTGATAGGAGTTGGTTGAGGAGCAGGCGTGATGGGAGGTCGTTGGGAACCCATATTTCTGAAGGGAACAAAGGTGGGTTTGGAGCGTTGTTGAGCTGCGATCTTGTCCTCAGCCAACTTAGCCAACCCTAGGACTTCCATCATTGTGTTGGGACAAAACATTTTGACCTCTGAGCGGATTTCATCCTTGAGACCACTGATAAAACAACTCCTGTAGAATTCATCAGACAATCCTTCTGTGTGATTGGCTAGTTTCTCAAATTCCATCTGATACTCTCTCACTGTGCCAGTTTGGTGAAGTTTAGTGAGTGCTCCTGTGAAGTCGTCAAAAGCACTAGGACCAAATCGTGGCAAAATGAGTTGGCAAAAATCTTTCCAGTTTGGCTCGGGATGAGCTTTGATGTACCAACGGTACCATTGAAGGGCTTCCTGTTCCAAATGAAAGGATGCAAGTGGAACTTTCTGAACATCAAAAGTATTATGCAGACTGAAATATTGTTCTGCTCGATATATCCATCCAGTCGGATCAGTACCATTGAAGCGAGGAAAATCAAGCTTCGGCCCACGAAAAGTGCTAGAAGCAGAGAACCCGGTGGCTGCAAAAGATTTTGGTTGTCTGGTATTGTTCATGGTTGAATGCTGAAGATGGAGGCTGAGAAATTTTTCATCCAGATCTTGGAGTTTGGTTTGGATCGCTGCAAGTGCTTCCTCCATGGTGTGTGCTCTTTTTTTTTTTTTTTTTTTTTTTCTTTTTTTTTTTTCAGACTGGAGCGGCTACGGCTCGGAACGAATCTGGAACAATGCCGAACGGTTGGATCTAGAACGGCGTGCAAAATGGATCTGAAACAGTGCAGCAGTGATCGGCAATAGTTCAACTGAAAGTAGATATAGACCCCAGGTATGTGCGGCTTCCTAACAGTTCAGGGTTGTCACTCGGCTACCAATGCTTTCTGACGGCTTGCGTATTGGGGCAGTACCCCTCACTCCACGGCTCAGGTAAAACTGATAACCGCTTTGCCACAAACGACAGCTCTTGGTTTACCTCACGGGTGGGAACTAGTCAATCAGGTAGGGGTCGTTGCCCTTTTCGCTTGGCAGGTCCTCTCAATGGCCAGCTACTTCGGGGTTCCTGTGGTACTCCTCACAATGAGTTTTAGGGCTTATGCCCAAGTACTTCCCACAGTTAAGCGGATAGGGATTATTCTCAGATCCGAACCTGCAACAGAAAAAAAATTTGGGCAGAAATTCCAGCCAATGTTCAAAAACCAGATCTATATTGCTCAGAATTGCTATTATAGCATGTTTCCGGAACTGGAACAACCACTCTGCTTCTACCCATGAAAGCGGAATAGAAATCTGGGCACTCGGTCAAAAGATTTTCTCGCTGCAATTTCTGCGGCCGTCACCGAAATTCTGAAAAATTGCTGATTTTAAATCTGCGATATCTCCACTTTTAGAACTCCAGATGAGATGATTTTTTTTTTGAAACTGCGTATTTTTGAAAGAGGAATTCAGATATGCAATTGGTTTCTTCTGATTTTGTGCAAAAAGTTTCAGAAATTGATCTGAAAGTCGCCGCCCAAAAAAAAAAAAAATTCCCACTTGTGCCAAGGAAAGTGCTCTGATACCAGATGTGATGTACCTGCAATAATTAATTAATGCAAATACACGAAATATCAGAAATAATAGAACAGAATCGCTTTTATATTGATCACGGGCCACTTCGAGGGGGCAACCTCCTTTGAGCAAGCTCAATACAATTAACTTCACGGTGCCTTCAATGACCTCAACACACACTTATATACTAAGTCTATGCCCAATACTATGAGTCAAAACCATGGGACATATAATACTACGGGACGACTTACAAAGCATATGCGTCCAATACTATGGGTCAATACTATGGGCTAATATAAACTACGGATCAACAAATACTACGAGACGACTTACAAAGCATATGCGTCCAACAATAATATACTAACATAGTAAAGAGAAGGGTTGACATAGGTTCCTAACAGACTTCCCATTCTGACTCCTGTTAGGCCCTCATGCACCCTCCACTGAGCCTCCTTCATTCAGTTAGTGCCTCCATGTGCAAGTTACACCTACCACACTTAGTTAGAATCAGTCTGACATCCGGTTGACAGTTACTTGTGCATTGATGACTCCACTAATGATGATTAGGACTCCTAGTTTTGCTCTAATGACATTCTATTGATCTGATGATCACTCTATGAGAGGCTAATTCGAATTGCCACCTTGGCATTCGAATCCTCTTCACCATTGTACTATTTATTGTTCATATTTGTGATTAATGAATTAGTGTGTGTGAAGTTATTTTTCTTCTATCCGAGTTCTATTGTATTATTATTCTGTTGCTCATTTACACTGCATTGACCACTCTTCCACTATCTTCCTGCTTAATCATAATCTTTCTTGTGAGGTATACATCAGCTCTTAGATCTGTTGTGAGGATTTTCACAAATATGTTCCACTATACCAGGAGTAACAGATATGTCTACCGGAATGGTAGGTTCAATGTTTGCCAAGTTTCCCTCAGTGTCTGTATGAGACATGAGTATCGGGGACTGGGGGAAAGGATAGACATCCAGTGTAAAAATGGTGGTGATGTGGTTCTCTACAGAATCCAAGGGGGGTAGGAAAGACAACCGGTGGTGGAGGTCTTCCCATAGAGGGTCATCCCTGCTCATAATCTCCATAATGGATTCGTCATAATGAAAAGTCTAGAGCAGAGGATCTGGTAGGGATGATGTCCTCTATAGAGAACAGGATGTAGAGGCCATAGCCAAGTGGTCCTCTGGTGTTGACTGGATAGCCTCATAAGTGATTTCGGTGGGTGAAATAGGCATGCTATCTCCAATCAAATGCATGGAAGATTCGTCAAGTACGAGTCATTGATCAGTGGAGTTGGGAAAAGAGGATGTCAAGTTCACCGTAGCAACATGGTTAGGGGGGTCCGGGGTTGGAAAGACACCCATAAGAGATGAGCCTTTTATGAGGCCAACCCCCATCCTCTCATATGGTTGTGAAAATTTCCCAAGTAACAGGACATTATCGCCGAGATGAGCAGCGGTGTCCAGTGTACAGAAATCCAGTTGGTCGACTGTGACAATTCGGCCCTGGTGGGGGAATTACAAAATGTGGAAGACAGATGATGCGACCGCAGTCATGGCATAAAACCAATTATCAACAAGTAAAAGATTATAATCCAAAGGGGCTACGACCACTTCCATGTTAATGGTTGCGGTCTTACCCCCCAACTCTACTGCCAAGGCTTGTAAAATCCCATGGGGTTGAAAGCCACGACCGTTGAATGCTTTCAGGGTAGTGGGAGAACGATTTAACTCGGGATAACCAATGGCTCTACAACACGATATCGACATGACCGAGGTAGAGGTGCCTTCATCAAAAACAGTATGATGGATCGTCTTCCCAGCAATCTTCATGGCAACTTGAAATGAAAGTTGGTGGGAAAGCCTCAGTTTAAAGTACTCAAGTCGAAACATGATTGTATTAGAGGAATATGGATCAACCGTGCCAATGGCAGTGAGAAGAGTCTTGCACTAGTTGGGACAGTTTTGCAAGACCTCTAGCATCGACATAGCACAAGGGGCTTGTGCCAAGTCCTCTAGAATGTTGTAGTTTTGAGCTTCCCGAGCATTGGGATTGAAAATTGATTTTTGAATCATGCTCTTAGGTGGATGCAACACTGACTCTAAGGAAGGATTCTCATCAGTGAGAGAGGCCGGTGGCATGGTGATGTCGAGAATAGAAGTGGAATATTTTTCATTATTACTTCCAACGGGTTCCTTCTGAGGGACTGAGTCGTACGAGTGTGAACATTTTTTCAAGTTAACCGTCTCACTACGCATCAGGAGAACATGTGCGGTGGAGGATGTGTCTCTATGTGAAGGATAAGGTTGAGCAATCATTTGCTGGTTCTGAGTGGGGAAGGGATCGTTGAGAACTACGGGAGTAGGGTTTCCCTTGAGAAACTTCTGCACTTCGTCTCGGTGAGGACATTCCTTTGAGAAATGGTCACCACCACACAGTAAAAAAGGATACTTCAACTTCTACTTATGTTTGGCGTCTTCAGGGGTGGTCTAAGGCTCCTACTGGTTAGAAGATTTCTTAGGTTTACCTTTGTTTTTCTTCTTACCACTAGATTTCAGAGGCGAAGTTGATTGAACAGTTTTCACATCTTCAATGGAGGTAAGAGTGGTGACTTGGTGGTACTACTGCCAGCCTATGGTGGGGATGGGGAGGAACCCTGGGGGTTCAACGGTCCACCAGTTTGAGTAGAAGGATGGGTGTTACACCTAAAATCCTACCATCCTAAGATTTAGTGTATACATCCCTAAAGTTTCATTGGCTAATTCATCAACCTGGAAGAGATGTGAACTCATTTACACTAGGTTTTGAGAGGTCGTCGCAGGCTGTACTCATGCAACTTGCGACATTGCATCTTGCTCTCTTGCAGGGTGCGGCGATGTCAGTTAATAGACAAAAATAGCTCCTTCGATCCCATTCTCAAAGCTAGCTGACATGGATCCTTATCCCTAATCTTTTGGGAGAGTTGGAACTCGGTTCCTAACCTCTTGAAAGCATCCCTTATCTCTCTCCTACCATATCTCAACCTACCCTATCCATACCCTATCTACTTAGTCCTATATAAATGAAGCTCTATCCCTCTCCAAAGGGAGGAAGTCTATAGTGTCTACTTGCTGGTGAAATCATCTTGGAGAGATCTCTACTCATCCATTGAGAGACTCACACTTCCTTGGGAGGATATGGCATTGGCTTGGATGGAGAAGGGTTACTTTGTTAAGCTATGGTTGTAGTCGTTCTCTTCTATGTACTTTCCCTATATTTACAGTAATATAAATGCTTTCCACCAATATTGTTGTGTTGATGATATTGTGTAGTTTACCTACTTAACTGTTTACTTAGATCTGTTATCCTTTAGATGCTTTTACTTGTTTGTCTTGTTTTGTGTATCTTGGTAGGTCTTGCATCTTAGATCTAACGACTACAAGGCGTGGAACAACATCCAGGAAAAAGGGACCGCAAACTTAAGGTAAGACATCCAATAACTTGATCCTTAACTAGATCTAGGAAACTGGTTTATAGTCTGTACTATTTGTTCTAGACTCACATTGAGCTAGGGAGATCCGGCTCGCATCCGCTCGAGTGGATTATCCGTCAAACAAATCTGGAGACCATAATGGGGAAGAACATTGCTTTATAGTTGTTAGTTGATTTCTTGTTACGAGCCTTTTTATTTGTCATTTGCCCCTTAGTTGGTTTCACCAACAGATCTTCACTTTGAAGAATTTGATTACCTTCCTCTAAGTTTGTACTTCTCATTTTCAAACCATTTCATTGCTCATTACTTGAATATTTGGCTCATTTTTTAACTTGGATCTCGCCTGTCCCACCTAGTCAATGTATCCAGAGCGACATTGTGTTATTTTTTATCTCTGTCCTTTTCCTGTTAGCCTGTCATCGCAACCCTTTCATTGGTCTACTGTGACACCATCACACTTCCTGCATTGGTAAACTGTGACGTCGCACTGTGTACAAGCATAGACTGCACCGATCTGCCAAAATTGCTATGTAGGCACCCCTTCTCCATTTCTGATTTGATTTTTGGTTTGTATTGCAAACTCCCTCTGTACTGCAAGATCCAGTCAGAGACCCCATTTTGATTTCTGTGATTGATTTGTTTGGTTTTATTTGGAGTTGTTTTGGGTTCCATCTTGGACAAGTTTGAGATTTGGTAGTGGTGGACACTCTTGTCTCCCCCATCTGCATCCATTCACCCTTGCATTCCCTCCTTCCTTGTCAGATCTGATCATTGTATTGGATCAGTTTCCAGACCTCATTTGCATTCATTTTTTGAGCTTTGCTTGCTTTAGTGCTGCTTGTTACTGATTGGTTTTGAGTGTTTGTATGTACTTTTAGCCCATTGAGTGCTCGTCTTTTCTTGATATTTTATGAGTTATTGAAGTGTTGCAAGTAATCTTTTCATTTCAGTCTTTGTGTTTAAGAGCATCATTGTCATCAAATCGTTATTTTGATACATCCATTGAAAAAATCAAAAGTACTTTATTTCCATCATTTCTCAAGCTCATTTGAAGAATTCCATATGCATTGGAATGTCTCATTTGTAGATCTTTTGGAAAAAGTTGAAAGAAAATTGGATTATTTGTGTTCTTCACAAATTATGAGTTGCTCATTTTCTTGAAAAAATCGAATAGATATCAAGTTTTGCAAAAGTAGTTCCATGCTTGGAAAGTTAAATGCATCTTTTGATTTTTTGTGCTTTTAGGCCATTGTAGTGAAAGTGAAAAGTTTGCATACTCTACTTAGAAACTCTCTCTTTTCATCGCTCAGCATCTTTTTTGTTTTGAAAAGATAAAAGAAAAAGAAAAACATGCCTTGATTTGGCTTAGTAGTGTTGTGTTACTTTTGTGTTTCGCTTGAAAATGAAAAAGAATACTTCATAGTCATTTTTTGGTAGATTTGAGATTGCTTTTCATTGTGTTGCTTCGGTAAAAAGTTGGAAAGAAGCTTATCCCTCCCATACATAGAGTTCATCAAAAGAAAAGTGTACCTTTTGCATGTAGTTAGGGTCTGCATTATGTTTACGATTATGTACTCACCTCATGCATTCACCTAACCGTCCAGATAAAATTAACGGTAGAACTAGGGTAAAATTTTTAGTAACTTGTGTGTAAGTTAGAGATGTGTTCCAGCGTTGTTAAGCGTGGCAGTTGTCGTTATTTTCCAGCACTGTATCCCAGGGGTATTGTATTCTTCCACGTACTTATCGGTATATTGAGATCTTTCACGTACCCACCAAGTACCACACGTACTTGGCGTATATTGAAAGGTGTTTCACGTACTCGGTAGTATATCGAAAGGTCTCTTGCCGAACGGTTGTGCATTAGACAGCACCACTACAGATTTGAGCTCCCACATACCTTGCATATATTGGGAGACACCATTAGGATTCTTGAAACCAACTGAGTTAACCTTTTGGCCATCTTGGCGGAGCAATACACCGAGAACAACACTCAGGGAGATTACTACGCACGTACAGTCTAGGTAATCGGGTATTCAGGAAAGGGTACAGTCCCAATCCTCCTTGTCACGTTTTATTGTTGGACCCTACAGTATATAGTGATTTACAAAGCCTTGACAATCATGTGAGGTTCCATAACTTTGAATCCACTCTTATAACATAAGTTTGCTTGTGGCCTTAGTTTGTGTAGGGTTTGTCTAGTCCGCTTTTCTTTCATTTAGCTTTTCTTAGGAGAAACTTTTTATTTCAGTCACTCTGGATGACTTTCATTGGAGAAGGTCTCGCAGGATTCATAATTTGCCACCTGAATATCCCCTTAACCAGGAGGTAATTTCGAGGGTAAGGATGGACCCACATGCCAGGGTCGGGTCACATGAAGTGGAAAACCCCACTTTGAATATTGGAGGACTTTTGTTTCCTCACACTCCTCCAGATTCACCTACCTATCATCCCCCGTAGGGTGAAGAAGCACAAATCCCCATTTCACAAGACTTACCTCCCATTTTTTCGAGAGAGCCTGGATTGTTGGAATGGATCAATCAACCCCAGGATTACCCTACAGCAATTGCTAGTCCTTCAGCAGCTTATTGGACATCTTCTCTAGGCCAACCAGTGGCCCATTTTGTCGTTGCACCCCCACCCAGTGGGACTACTCCGAATGACCCCTTAGCTTACTATCGTGGCCAATTGGCTCATTTTTTGTTTTATGGATGAGGAGCTTTGGAGATCCAGTCTCCAACGACGGGTTGAAGACCTGATGTTACCCCCTTAGAGACCAATCCCAGGTCGCTTTTTATCTTTTGAGTCTCTGGAATCGTCCACGCAGCACATGACCACTACTAAAACTAGTCAACCATCCATTCCTGCACATACGTCCCCTAGACAGGAGACCAATTCAGTACCTCTCACAACCCAACCTGTTGAAGGACAATAGTTCAACGCACCTGCGACTACCGCAGTTACGTCACATGCTCCTCCCCCACCCCAAAATTCGAGGGGAGGGTACTCTTTACCCCCTACCTTCTTTACAGGTAGTGGTAATCCTACGGTGAATAATGAACAACTAGTGTTGGGTCAACCTTTATTGAGTGGTCAGCAAGTTGTTACTGGGGGAAACCCCCATCTCTTAACCATAATACTGCAGCAAGATTTCCCATCGAGCCTCCCATTGGAAATTCCTTACCTCTTGGACCTTCCACTATGGGACTATCCCATGTTGGGGGACCATCCAACGTAATTCAACCTCCATCAAGTCAAGCATATCCAGGTCATCTTAAGACTGTGCTGGGTCAACCTAATCCTGGAAACGCACTCTACGGGGTACCCTACCCAGGAAACCCTTACACTCTATGGGAATAGCAGAATGTTTTACAACATGGACCCCCACTCACAGTCCCTCAAGTCCCTCCACCCCGTTTGGTCCAACCCCACCTCCCATTAGAGGCGGCGGGCCCCCACATAACTCTAGAGGAGGCAAAACTCTACCTTCTGTAGGAGGACCACCTCATTTCGGTCATCATAGACCACCCCCCTTGGTGGAGGTGGTGGAGGACCATCCCATCCCAGTGGTGGTGGTGGAGGACCACCCCCTCCTAGCTGTGGCGGTGGTAAAGGACCATCCCATCCTGGTGGTGGTGGTGGAGGACCTTCTCATCCTGGTGGCGGTGGTGGTGGACCACCACCCTACTATGGTGGAGGTGGTGGAGGAGGCCCTTACCCTTCCAACAGTGGTGGTGGCCCACCACCCCCTCCCAGCGGAGGTGGTGGAGGCCCACCCTATTCCGTTGATGGTAGTGGACCACCACCTCCTCGCGAAGGAGGTGGTGACGGTCCATCCTAACCTGGCGGTGGACCCCCACCATTTGGAGGCAGCCCACCTCCTCCCGGCGACGGAGGTGGGCCCCCACCTTATGGTAATGGGCCACCTTATTATGGTAATGGAACACCTTACTATGGCGGCAGACCTACATTTGGTCTGGGTGGCCCGTACCCCTATGGCCAGTTTCCTCCTGGAACACCCTATGGTCAGCCGATACAAGGTCCCACAGGTCCTTACACACCTTATCAGTACCCACAGCCCAATCCGCAGCTGCCCTTTTTGTCTACTTTGGACCTACCCAACTTGTCTCGCCTAACCAATGACCCCATCTACCACAGAACTAATTAGCCACCCATTCCGGTGAAACTTCCATCAGATATCCCAAAATTTGATGGCAAGCCGGGTGAGGATCCTAAAAACCACGTGATGACATACCACTTGTGGTGTTCATCCAACTCCTTGATGGATGACTCGATCCGTCTTAGCTTATTCCAACAGACTCTCACTGGTTCAGCTGCCAAGTGGTATATTGTACTACCACCCCATTCTTTTCTAGATTTTGGTTCTCTTACTATGAATTTTTTGACTCATTTCCAGCTGCCTATACAGTGTGAAACTGGTATAGAGCTTTTAACCTCGCTCCGTCAAAATACCGCTACTCACATCTCAGATCATATACATGAGTGGCGAAGGAGACGACATCTCATTAAGGATCCCATTCCAGACCAACTCCTAGCGGACTCGTTTACAAAGTCTCTCATCCTGACCATAGCACGAGATGTTGCCATGGGAGGTGTTGTCACTGAAGAACAAGCCATCACTCGTGACCATTTATTAGACTTAGTTTATGCTCAGTCTGGTATGTTGTTTGATATTCTTCCTAACACGCCCCACAACACTTACGACCCCGTGAAACCACCCAAGGGACCCCAAGACGATGGCATCATTGGATCCCCTAACACCCAGCCTTCCTCTCAAACTATTGGATCATCGAACCCCAAGGGTTCTTCCCCATCACCAACACAGGTTGGTCACGGAACCACAAAATTATCTAGTCCTGCTGTCACCGAAGAAGTAAATTATGTTTCATCAGCTTCACCTCAAAATTCCAGTGGTAAGAAGAAGAACAAAGGGAAACCTAAGAAATCTTCCACCCAGCAAGACCAAAAGAGCACCCCTGATGATACCAAACAGAAAAGGAAGTTGAACTATCCTTGTCTATTGTGCAGTGATGATCAGTTTTCTAAAGAGTGCCCCCATAGAGACGAAGTTCAAAAGTTTCTCAAGGGAAAACCCACACCCGCAGTTCTCAACGATCCTTTCCTTGCTCAAAATCAGCAGATGATTGCTCACACTTCTCCTTCCCAAGGAGAAGCATCCACCACCGCACATGTTCTCATGGTGCGTAATGAGACCATCAACTTGAACACCCATTCCCATTCATATGACTTTGTTCCAGCGAAGGAACCTATTGGAAACAATACTAAAAAATATTCCACTTCCATGCCTGACGTCACCGTACCGGCTGCTCCTCTCACCATTGAGAAGCCCTCTTTCGAGTCAGTGTTGCGTCCACCCAAGAGCATGATTAGAAAATCAGTTTTCAATCCTAATGCTTGGGCTACTCAAAACTACAACATTGTAGAGGACCTAGCACAAGCTCCTTGTGTTATGTCAATGCTTGAGGTCTTGCAAAACTTTCCTAATCAATGCAAGACTCTCCTCGCTACCATCGGTGCAGTTGACCCGGATTCATCAAATACCATCTTGTTCTGGCTGGAGTACTTCAAACTGAGGCTCTCCCATCAATTGGCATTTCAAGTTGCCACAAACATTGCTGCAAAGATAATCCATCGTACTATTTTGGACGAAGGAGCCTCTACGTCAATCATGTCAATCGCATGTTGGAGAGCCATTGGCTCTCCCGAGTTGAACCGTTCTCCAACCACTTTGAGAGCCTTCGACGAACGTGTATTTCAACCTCATGGGCTATTAAAAGGTTTACCAGTCGAGCTAGGGGGTAAGACCGCAACCCTTAACGTGGAAGTGGTCGCTGCCACGTTAGATTATAACATTTTGCTTGGTCATAATTGGTTTTACACCATGACTGTGGTCGCATCATCTGTCTTCCGCATAGTGCAATTCCCCCATCAAGGAAGAATTGTCATAGTCGACCAACTGGACTTCTGCACACCTGACACCGCTACTCACCCAAGCGATAACGTTCCTTCAATTGGAAAATCTTCACAAAAGTATGAGAACGTGGGGGTCGGACTCCTTAAGGATTCATCCCTTATGGGTGTCTTTCCTACTTCAGATCCCCCAAACCATGTGGCCATGGTGAACATGATCTCCTCGCAGAATTCTTCTATCCCCAATCCCACTGATTCATGGCTTGTACCTGATGAATCCACCACACACCTGATTGGAGACACCATGCCTTTGTTACCCACTGAACTTATGTCCAAGGTTATCCATTCACTGCCGCAGGTCCACTTACTTGTGGCCTCCACCTCCTGTTCTCTACAATGGACATCATCCAATCCTCTGCTACGAACTTTTCATTTTGATGAGTCCATTATGGAAATCATGAGCACCGATGATCCTCCGTGGGAAGACCTCCATCATCGTTCATCTTTCCTTCCCTTTTTGGATACTATGGAGAACATCATTAGCACCATCTTGACACCGGATGTCTACTCTGGGTCTCAGTCCTCGATACTTATGTGTCAAATAGAATCCAAAGGCAACTTAGCCAACATCGAACCCACCACTTCGATAGACATTTCGGTTACTCTTGGTATAGTGGAACACATTCATTTAGGCCAGAAGTGTTCCCCTGAATAAGTCATTTCTTGTACGGCCTTATCAAGCGGTTCTGAGATGTATTCACTTGGACCTATGAGGAGATGTCTAGGATAGACCCCACCATTGTTTTACACGAAATTAAAACATATCCTGACGTCAAACCTGTCTGTCAAAAATTGCGACCGGTACACCCTCAGAAGACTGCGGCAATCAAGGAAGAAATAGAGAAACTCTTGAAGGTCGGATTCATCTATCCTGTCCCATTGACATAATGGGTCTCAAACGTGGTCCCTCTTACCAAAACGCAGGGTACCATTTGTGTCTGTGTCGATTATCGGGATCTCAACAAGGCTTGTCCTAAGCACAACTACCTGAATCCCTTTATTGACCAGATTATCGACAATTGTGCCGAAAGTGTCATTTTTTCATTTATGGATGGCTTTTCAAGATACAAATAGATTGAGATCCACCCCATCGAACAACACAAGACTACATTCATCTACCCTTTGGGAACGTTTGCGTATCGTAAACTTCCATTTGGTCTTAAAAACGCTGGTGCCACATTCCAGCGGGCCATGTCGTATGCCTTCCATGATGTGAAGGACTTTGTGGAACCCTACTTGGATGATCTCCCTACCCATTCAAAGCACTGCGAGTTCCACCTAGATCATCTGATGGCTATTTTCCTCAGATGTAGACAGTACAATATCAATCTGAATCCTCATAAGCGTATTTTTTGTGTCAAGTCTGGATGCCTCTTAGGGTTTATCCTCTCGAAAGATGGGATCCGCATTGATCCCTTGAAGGTGGAAGCCATCGTCGCTCTTACACCTCCAACTAATATTACAGAAATTCACAGTCTACAAGGATGTGCGACTTATTTCAGGCATTTTGTTTGTAATTTCGCGCAAAAGACGCAGGGTTATATGAGATTAATGAAAAAAGACGTCCCATTCATTTGGGATGATCAAGCTCAACAATATTTTGATAGTTTGAAACATGCCATCACGCATGCCCCTGTTCTCCAACCACTGAATTACTATCAAGATTACATTTTATACCTCGCTGCCTCCGACACCACTATCGCCATGGTTTTGGTGCGGGAAGACCAGAACGCCCAAGAACATGTGATCTACTATGCTAGTAAAGGTCTCATTGATGCTGAAACTCTCTATTCACATGTTGAGAAGCTCACTCTCGCGGTAGTCATTGTCGTGCAGAAGTTCCAACATTACATTTTTCTCTGCACCACCACCATCATTACCTATTCGAACCCCATGTACCATGTTCTGACTCGTCAAGTGCTTGGGGGCAAGTATTCACGCTGGATTGTGATACTGCAAGAATTTGATCTTCTTTTCGAAAAAGCCAAGTCTAAAAAGTCTTTGGTGTTTGCTGAGCTTATCTGCGACCTTCCCCATACCAATGTAGAATATGAGCCCAATGACTCTTTTCCGGATGAGTCATTGTTTCTCATCAGTACGTCTGATCCATGGTATGGAGATATCACATAGTCTCTTCAAACCCAATGTTTCAGCCCTCAATTATCTCGCGATGACCATCGTCGAATACGCCACCATGCAAAGTATTATCTGATTATAAGTGACACTTTTACCGCCATGGTATCAATTCCATTCTTCAACGTTGTCTGACTCATGATGAGGCTGAACACATCCTAGATGACTGTCACACTGGGGCTTGTGGTGGTCATCACTTTGGGATGGCTACAGTCCAAAAGATTTTGTGCACAGGATATTATTGGTCGTCTATCTTCAAAGATTGTATCGAGGCCGTAAAAAAATGTCCTCCATGTCAACATTTTCATACGAAAAAGCACACCCATCCCACCTCGTTACACCTGTTTATTGCCGTTGGCCCCTTCGCTAAATGGGGCATTGATTTCATGCATTGTAAGCCTACCTTGGCCGAGGGGCATAGTTACGTCAATGTAGCTTTGGACTACTTTACAAAGTGGGCCAAGGCAATTCCTACATACACGAACGACAGCAAGACCACCGCACTCTTCATGTTTAATCATGTAATAGCATGGTTTGGAGTTCCTCAAGTGATAGTTATTGACCTTGGTTCTCATTTATGAACCATATGGTTGCGAGTTGAGCGATAGATTGGGTTTTCGTCATGAAAACTCAACACCGTACTACCTGTAGTCAAACGGATAGGTTGAGGCCATTAACAAGGTCTTGAAAACTATGGTGCAACGTATGGTGGGTACGCACAAGTCCAACTGGCATAATATGCTCTTCTACCCACTATGGGCTTATCGAACCTCTGTTAAAACCACCACTGGATTTACTCCCTTCCAACTAGTGTATGGATTGGAGGCGGTCCTTCCTATTGAGTGTGAGATTCCATCCCTTAAGCTCTCCACCAAACTTCTCCCCAACACTACTGTTGAGGAAGAATGCTTCCTCTACCTAGATAAGCTTGACGAGACTCGCTGAGATGCTACTCTTTCCAATGAGGCTCATAAGAGACGCATCAAAGCGCAGTACGACAATTTGGTAGAACCTCACGCCTATAGCGAAGGAGATTTGGTCCTTACATATGACCAGAAACATGATAAGCTGGGGGAAGGAAAGTTTGAGTCCATGTGGCATGGACCTTACATAGTGAAACGAGTCTTAGAGAAGGGAGCTTATGAGATTGAAGACTACGATGGGATATCTTTCAGTGAGCCCCGCAATGGGCTCTACCTAAAGAGGTACTATGCCTGAGTCTTTCATGCATGGGTACTTTTGTATATATTGTACATGGCGTGTGTGTGTGTTTTTTGTGTGGTGTAACGCTTTGATTTATTGCATGCTTAGGCCTTGTTTCATTTCTTATACCATGTTCTGTCTGCGTGTGGAGATGGAAATGTTCTATGGATTCGTGGACGGTGCCAGCTGGCATACCTGCAACCTTGCTTCGGCAGCCTGGGTACTCTATTCACCTACTGGCGATCTCATCAGCTCACGGGGAATGCATCTAGGTTTTGCAACCAACAATGCTGCAGAATATCAAGCAGTCATTGGAACCCTAACTGACGCTATTTCTTTGGGTATGGACCATGTTGTCATCCACTTGGATTCTCAACTAGTGGTCTCTCATATTAACCGATTCTACGCCATCCGCGATCCTACTTTACTCCGTCTTTATAGATGAGTATGTCTTCTGGAAAGGTCCTTCGAGTCCATTCAGTACTTGCACATTCCATGAGACATAAACACAGTTGCCAACTCTATGGCCAACTTCATCTTTGATTGGTACATTGCACACACATAAGCATATTCATGAATTGTTAAAAGTAGACATAACATGTAAATAACTCATTTTATATAAGCAAACACATAAACAAGACCACACCATTCATCCATTTTAAAACACATAATGTATAAAACCGCCAGAATGTCTGTATATATATATATATCATTATAAAAAGTAGTGCTGGTACAAAATCTGAAGCACGACGGCTTTCAGTGAGTCTATACAAAATCTAAAGCCTCATAGCTTTCAGTAGTACAAAATCTAAGGCCTCTAAGCTCTCAGTACATACATGATAACAACATAAGGCATAATGCCTGTCCCGCACACCACTAGGGCATGCAGATCTAGCCTTTTGAGTATGGAAACAGTTAACTGCTCTTGTGACCCTACGAAGCAGCACATTGAAGCACGCAGACGCTCCCACTGTATACCCCTACATCATCCGTGGTAACTCATCCACCATCAGCTCTGGAATGTCTAACGTCAACCCGAACAGTTTCTCATAAATTCCCTCCATCTCCGCGATGGAAGCATGTGCGGCTGGAGCCATGACTGCTCCCTCTCCTCTCTCTCACCTCGCAAGAAGAGAGACCCCCACTGGTCGTATGGTGCCTTCATCTACACACACATGTTAAACGCGTCAGCACTATAACAAAAAAATCATAAATATACAAAACTAAAAAGTACAAGGGTTTTTGTTCTTACCTATGTCTCCCCAAACTACTCCCTTGGGCAGTACCAAGTCTGGGTCATCTCTATAATCCGTACCACCGTACAGATAATCCTCTACCATGAGTAACTGGCCCTCTAGCCAAGTGAAGAACTCAGGACCATATCCGATGATGGGGCCCCCACCATTGCTGGCCATCACCTCTGTCCATCTAGCCATGTGAGGATCCCTAGGATCCCTATCATCCAATGGTACCTATGGGCGCAAGAGGGGGACCCGCTCCAGTAGAAACGAGATCACTATCGACCCGTAGCCTAACTTTTTGAGCTCTCCCTGCCGACACTTAGTCAGCTGAGCTCAAATGTTCGCGAGGAGTCCCTCACACCAATTGAAGATCTTCGGAGACATGCACTCCTCCGCGTATAACATCTAAGACCTAGTAGCTAGGTGAGGATCTTGGCTCCCTGCTATCCTCATGATGGTAAAGAGAATGGCACATAGTAGATGCTCTCGCACATCTTTTATGGAAATCTTCCCACTAGAATCACGAGAGTGAGGAGTGAAGTGTTGTAGGATCATGTCATCCACAATCCGATCACTTCCCCATGATCCAGTAAGAAGCACATTGTCCCCCCTCTGATACAATCCAGTTAGGAAATAGATGTCCTCGACATCTATGGTAAGTATGTGCTCTCTGACCATAAAATACTGCTGAGCCACATCCCAACATCTAAGCATATGCATCAGCAGGGGGATTTGGGCCCTCATGCCCTGGATCTAGAAGAACTTTGGAAGACCATAGTTCCTCAGCACTGTCACACATAATGGATCGTTTGCAATTTGCATATCATCTATCTCATGCTCTCGGTCACGCCACTCCAAGACCATTTTGGCTACTATCAACCTGCCAAAAGGAGTGTTTTAACATTATTAGGACTCACTTCAACCATTAAAAGTTCATCTTTTGGGCTAGGTTTGATGGTTTGGTTGGACATTTTCGCCGTCGCACCCCGTCAATGCTGACAGTGCAACATCGTCGCAATCCACCTTTGTGAGATTTGCGACGACCCAGGTTCGTCGCAAATCCCGAAAGGGCGACTTGCGACGACTTGAGAACGCAATGGCCCTCCACAAATCCACTCAAAACCCAAAAAATAAACTAAAATAAAAAATTTAAACCTCTACAAATATGTTGGATGAAGTTTAGAGTTACTTTCTCTGAACGGTTGGGGAAATGGTTTCTCGCAGCTCCCGAAATCAACAAGTGAAGTTTTGGCTCCAAATGGCACTTCTTCTCCCCAAATTGGCAAATGAACAATGGTGACTATATTTGGTTTTTTGTTTCTATTTATAAACAAAATGGAATATTCCTTTTCAAATATTTGATACTTTTAGGTCATTTGCTATAGTTTGGATTATTTTTATGACATTTGAATACTCGATTGACTTTTTGACCTAGTTTTCAAGTGTGTAGGAGTTGTTGAGTGGTCTTTACATGCCATTCTCATTTTATAACGGTCATCTCAGGTATGAACGATCCCTTGAATGTTTCGTCATTATTTTATAGTCGTTAGGTTGTAATTATTTTATGATGATGAGCTTACTCTTTGTTCTTTCTCGTGCTCTTGAAACTATGAGAATAAGTTACCGAGTTACGATTTATCACTTTTTCGGGCTCGTTAAACTCCTATGAAAAAGGAACCCCCCTGGAGTCTATCTTTAAGCTCTTTTCAGGCTCTTGAAATACAAAAAGATTGCCAAGCGAACTTGTCGTATTCACGCTTGTTAAAGAATTTGAATGGTCATCTTCCTGGTGATAGTTTACCCCTTCTTCGGACCAGGGGGCACTACTGACGAAAAAGGTATACTCCAGCCAATCATGACTAGAAGAGTCCTCTCCCGCGTTGTTTTACCCTTTTTCGGGCGATGAGGCTAACTTTACGAAAAAGGACCGTTTAAGTCTTCTTTAGTTCTTTTCAGACTCTTTAAACATGAAATGACGACCGATTTTACCTTCTATGGACTCGTTAAACTTTTACATTGAAGGGCCCACCATGGGATGAACCCCTCCTATCTCAGGTTCGGAAAATATTTGGGATTGTACTCATCTATGAGATGAGCTATACCGAGCATCTGGTTACCCTCATCAATATCGTAAAAAACACATGAGGCACTCATCGTTCATGACTGGGAAAAAGGAAAGTTTTATGTTACACCCTTTATCAGTGGCAGTACCTAGTCATTTCTTGAACATGGCACTCATTTGCATTTGCATACTTTGCTTGGACCATCCATTTTTCCTTGAGTTTCACCTATTTCCTGAGTCTTGTTACTCTGAGTCATTCAAAGAACACTTCCATTATCAATTGAATTAGGATTTGGTACCATAACTTGTTAAGTCAATACTGCCAAGGCATGACATGCCCATGTTCAAGAATATTATCACCATTCATTATCTATAATCAGTACACCTTCCATCATGTCGGTCTAATCTGAGTTAGTCTTACATGTTACTGTACCGTCCGATCTGATCTACACATCCTTTGTCATGTTTCATGTCGATGATGGGGAATTCATCATGGCCCTCCTTCGACGGATTCATCCTTGTCGACTTCAACACCTCATCCGAGGATTGAATCTAGAAACCAACCAAGTACCTTGGCCCTGCATGCCTTAATGGCAGGTTACCTTGCTTTCAACATGAGTTTGCATCATTGACTCTTGTTCGAAAGATTTCATCTTGCGTTCGACTTGAACTCATTTATTCACGCTTGATGATATGTATTGTGATACCTTGGGATTCATTGACACCAATGGTGATTTCCCTCGCACTTGTTAATGGTATACATCAATGACTGGTAATCAAGTGGTTTCTACCATGTTTGACATCAAGACATTTGTAATCACATGGATATATTCGTATCATTGTGGGTTCATCTTGAAGACCCTGGGGAGTCATGTTTTACCCAGGCTGTGATGGAGATTGTATTGAGTCATATTACATGGATCCACTTTTGTATTGGTCGTGGTTGTGTTATCATCTCATCATGGATCTACGCTTGTGTCTAGTAACCAAGATTGTGTTCAGTCGGTCATTACTACCATGGATCTGCATTGTATTGGTCGGCAACCATGTTGTACATCATATGAGACAATGTACTTAGAGTCAATTGTACTGCAGCAGCATCCTTCATCCGACAAGCCATTGCCATTCCTTCTGTCAAAGCATTTCACCTGTCCAATTTTCAACAGCTTCATGCCTTATGGGGCATTATGTTACACCTAAAATCCTACCATCCTGATATTTAGTGTATACATCCCTAAAGTTTCATTGGCTAAATCACCAACCTGGAAGAGATGTGAACTCATTTACACTAGGTTTTGAGAGGTCGTTACAGGATGCACTCATGCAACCTGCAACATTGCATCTTGCTCTCTTGCAGGGTGCGACGATGTCAGTTAATAGAAAAAAATAGCTCCTTCGAGCCCATTCTCAAAGCTAGCTGACATGGATCCTTATCCTTGACCTTTTGGGAGATATGGAACTCGGTTCCTAACCTCTTGGAAGGATCCCCTATCTCTCTCCTACCATATCTCAACCTACCCTATCCATACCCTATCTACTTAGTCCTATATAAATGAAGCTCTATCCCTCTCCAAAGGGAGGAAGTCTATAGTGTCTACATGCTGGTGAAATCATCTTGGAGAGATCTCTACTCATCCGTTGAGAGACTCACACTTCCTTGGGAGGATGTGGCATTGGCTTGGATGGAGAAGGGTTACTTCGTTAAGCTCTGGTTGTAGTCATTCTCATCTATGTACTTTCCCTATATTTACAGTAATATAAATGCTTTCCACCAATATTGTTGTGTTGATGATATTGTGTAGTTTACCTGCTTAACTATTTACTTCGATCTGTTATCCTTTAGATGCTTTTACTTGTTTGTCTTATTTTGTGTATCTTGGCAGGTCTTGTAGCTTAGATCTGACAACCGCAAGGCGTGGAACAACATCCAGGAAAAAGGGACTGCAAACCTAAGGTAAGACATCCGATAACTTGATCCTTAAGTAGATCTAGGAAAGTGGTTTATAGTCTGTACTATTTGTTCTAGACTCACATTGAGCTAGGGAGATCCGTCCCACATCCGCTCAAGTGGATTGTCCATCAAACACTGGGAGTTAAGGGAACCAATGATGCCATCAGCCTGAGGTCTCTAAGGTGGCTTTGCAAGGTCATATGTAGGGAGAGGTGCGTCAAAAACAATGCCGTACAATGTGTCAGATTGAGCATAGACCAGGTCTAAGTAATGGATGCGGGAAATAGCATGTTCCTCAGTGATGTCCCCTCCCATGGCCACATCTTGAGCTACAATGGGTAAAAGAGACTTTGTAAACCAGTCGGCTAAGATTTGGTATGGAATAGGAACTTTAATGAGATGTTGTCTCCTCCGCCACTCATGGATATGATCATATATATGAGTTACAGTGGTTTGACGGAGCGAAGTCAAAAGATCCGTACCAATTTCATAGCGTATGGGTAACTGGAAATGAGTCAAAAAAGACATAGCAAGAGAGCGGAAATTGGGAAAGGAGTGCGGTGGTAATTCGATATACCACTTGGCAGCTGGGCTGGTGAGGGTCCTTTGAAACAACCTTAAATGGATCGAGTCATCCATCAAGGAAGTGGATGAGCACCACAGGTGGTAGGTCATCACATGGTTTTTCGTGTCCTTACCAAGTTTGCCATCAAATTTGGGAATGTCAGAGGGTAACTTGACCGGAATTGGTGTCCAATTGTATCCGTGTAGGATGGGATCATTCGTCAGACGAGACAAGTCGGGTAGGTCCAAAGTATCCAAAAAGGCCAGTTGTTGGTTCAACTGCGGATATTGATAGTATTGATATGGCATATACGGACTAGTAGGACCTTGGATCGACTGATTATAAGGTGTTCCCACTGGGAATTGGCCATAAGGGGGTGGGCCTTCGGGTGGTGGACCATAGATAGGTCCTCTGCCATAAAAGGGTGCTCCACAACCAGGAGTTGGGGGTCCTCCACCGCCAAAATAAGGTGGACCTCCAGGTAGAGGTCCTCTGCCGCCTCCGAGAGGTGGGAGTCTGACGCCGGAATAGGGTGGGCCACCGCCTCCGCCATCAGAATAGGGTGGGCCACCGCCTCTAGAATAAGGTGGGCCTCCTCCATAAGGTGGAGGTCTGCCACTACCATAAGGTGGTGGTCCTCCGCCACCGCTGGAATAAGATGGGCTGCCACCGCCAGAATGAGGTGGGCCTCCTCCATAAGGTGGGGGCCTGCTGCTAGCAGAAGGTGGTGGTCCTCCAAGTTTGTCGGAATAAGGTGGGCCTCCACCACCAAAATGGGGTGGGCCTCCACCTCTACCAGAAGGTAGAGGTCCGCCCCCTCCAGAAGGAGGTGGACCATACGGTGGTGGGCATGGTGGGGCATGAGGAAAATTTATTGGGGTTCCAAATGGTGCAACATTAAAATGTCCCCATGGAGTGTATGAGTTTCCGGGATAAGGTATCTCATGGAGTACGTTTTCGGGATTAAGTTGTCCCGACACAGCGTTAAGATAACTTTGATATGCTTGACTCCATGGTGGTTAGGTTCGGTTGTATGGTCCCCCACCAAGGGGTAATCCCATGGTGGATCCCACAACAGGTAAAGAGCTTCCAATGGAATGACCAATTGGCAGTCCTCCACTCGAATTATGGCTAGAAAATGAGGGTTTCCCCCCCGTGACAACGTGTTGACTGCTAGTGGATGGTTGACTAATAATGGGTTTTTGACTACTTACGATTGGAGGAACACTACGCATAAAAAAACCAGGAGTTAAGGAGAATACCCCTCGCAATTTTTGGGGTGGGGGAGGAGTGGGTAACGCTCCAATAGTAGTAGTGGTGGTAGGGGTGTTGGAATGTTGTCCTTCAACACTCTGAGTCACTTGAGGTGTAGAACCAGTCCCCTGACTAAGAGGTGTGCTCATAGGAAATGAGGGTTGACCAGGTTCATAAGTGGTCAAGTTGTGAATGGGTGTCTCCAGTGAAGTGAGTGAAAATGAGCGAATGGGAGTGTGTTGAAACATGGGTGTCTCTGTGATGTTTCTTCTTCATGATAGACTCTATCGACAAAGTTCATCACCATGCTGGCATAGTTTGTCCATGAGTTCATAGACTGGAGCCATACGCTGGACATGAGAAGCCCAAAGAGGGGAAGTATCAATGTTCAGATCGACAGCCAAGTGGGCCCATTGTTTCCAGAGAGAGGTGTCCCCAAAAGATGCAGATGGACCAAATGTTGCGGATACAGGGTCGTCTTGGGATGCATTTAACCATTCTAAAGATCCAGGTTCTCCTGCCATCATGCGATGGAAGGATGTGTCTTGTGAAGTGGAAGGTTCTTCCTCTTCATCCCTTGACGGGTTAGAGGTTGGTGAATCAGGAGGAAACATGTTCGCTCCGGACTCCATAGTGGAGTTTTCTACTTCAGGCAACACGACCGTAACTTGTGTGGCCATTCTTAACCTTGAAATTACTTCCTGATTAAGGGAGTATTCAGGTGGTAAGTTCAAAATTCTGCGAGACCTTCTCACAGGTTGTTCAGCAAGAATGACTGAACCAGAATTTCTCCTAAGGGTATACTAAACAAAAAAAAGTAGTCTAGAAAAATATACACAAACTAAGGCCGCAAGCAAACTTATGTGATAGGTGCATATTCAAAAGTCTGGAACCTCACGGGATTTTCAAGGCTTTGCAACTCGTGACATACTCCAAGGTCCAACAGTTATACTCAACCCAATCTTTCAAAGAACTAACCGGGGAGGATTAGGACCGTACCCCTGACCATATAACCTGACTAACTGATAGTATGTGCATAGTAGCTCCCCAAGTGTTTTTCTCGGTGTATTGCTCCGCCAAGATGGCCAAATGGTTAGCTTAGCTGGTTTCAGGAATCCTAAGAGGGTCTCCCGATATATGCAAGGTACGTGGGAGCTCAAATCTGTGTTGGTGTTGTCTAATGCACAACTGTACGACAAGAGCCTTCATATATACTATCAAGTACATGAAACACCTTTCGATATATGCCGAGTACATGAAGTGCCTTTCAATATACCCTAAGGTACGTGAAAGAGCCTTCGGTATACCAGTTGGTACGTGAAAGAGCTTCTATATATCGGTTGCTACGTGGAAGAACTACAATGCCCCCGGGATGAGTGGATGAACGTTGTAATGTTTGGTGGGTAACGTTCACTGTATTTATTACCCAACAAATATAAATGTGTCGGGTTATGCCTAGATTCCCTCCCCCATAAAGGCCTTTAGAACCTCTTCTAACCCATAATCCCTAAGTGCATTTAATTGCTTCTAGGTGTTTAGGGGTTTAAGGGTATATTTACAAATTTGTGTATTTTGATTTCAAAACATTAATTTAATTTTCAATTAGAAACATATGTATTACATCAAGAATAAGTAAATACATAGTAGATATATTAATGTTGTATAAAGTGATGATGTATACAACGATGATAATGATGATAATGATCATCATCATCATCATCTTCATCATCATCAACACCATGATCATCATCATCATCATCATCATTGTGAGAACGAGGATGATGATGATGATGATGAATATGAGTACGATGATGAAGGTGATGATGATGACGAATATGATCATCATCAAAATCATCATATTTGTCATCATCATCTTCATTGGTCACCATCATCACCATATTCATCATCATCATCATCATCGTCATCATATGATCATGGTCATGATCATAACTGTCTTCGTCATCATAGTAGTCATCTTCGTCTTCGTCATTATAATCATCATCACCATCTTCCTCATAATCATCACCATCATTGACAACTTCGTCATCATCTTCGTATCATCATCATCATCATCATCTTCATGATGATGATGATGACGAAGATGTTGTTGGAGATGATGACGAATATGCAGCACATCATCATCATCGTCGTCTTCGTCGTGATGATATGATGATGATGGTGGATGATGATGAATATGAGTACGATGATGATGATGACTAATTTGGAGATGATGATGATGATGATGATGATGAATATGAGGAGGAATATGCAGCACATCATCATCATCATCAACTTCCTCATCATCATCATTTTGAGGATGCGGATGATGAAGATGATGATGATGATGATGATGATGACGATAGTAATCATAATATGCATCTTCATCATCCTCATCATACTCATC